>CM035160.1:30130157-30181810 GCA_020205615.1 Panax quinquefolius | reverse complement strand
TTAATATTATTAGTAAAGTTACATCGAGGAAAGGGGTTTGGTCACTTAATTGCGGCATGATAAGGAGAAATCCTTATCGGAAGCTCCTCTTTCATGGGAGCGATCTCGGTTGTTAATATTAGAGTTATAATAATGATGAATAAATGTTGTTAAAAATATTGAGGGAAGTTTTATGAAGTATTTGTTGTAAATTTTGGCATATTATTTGGACCCCCATTTACCCATTTTTCAAATTAATCGGTAGAAAGTTATTCAGTGTATATATATATTATAAAAGGTGGGGCCCACATGTGATGATGACATATGGTGGGGGCCCTCATGTGGAGGACTTTTTTTTGGGGGAGCGGAGGCGAAAATTTGTCATGGGGGGGGGATTTTTTTTCAAAGAACATGTGTTTATATATATATATATGTGTGTGTGTGTGTATTATATTTTTGTTTTGTTTTTACTCGATGATTGCTTGGAATTTTAGTCGTCCGTGGTATTTTGTATGGCGTCCGTGAAATTTAAAATTGTTGCATCCGTGGTTATTCAAATAGTACCCTTCCATTCTCCTATAAATATGATGCTTAGTTAGAATTGAAAATCACACCAGAATCAGAGAATTCTTCTTCTATAATATTGAGCGTATTTCTTTAGAGTTTTAAGAAGCTTTGAGCGTAGAAAACTGTGAAATTTTTCTCCAAGAATATCCCCGTTATACCAGTTGGAATACTCTTCTTTTTAAGGTAAGAGATATTATTTTTGTTCAATACTCGTAAGAAATAATATTTTCTTCCATACTCTGTAGTATGTAAGTAATATTATTTCGTTTCAGATTTTAAATTCTACACTCGTTTTGTTAAGTTTTGGCTTCTATACTCTATGAAATTAGTAGAAAATCCTTAATATTTGCGCTTCATCTAGTATCTTTTTATAGAAATATTATTCTGAGCATTCTTGATAAGTTTTAACCTTTTTATGCTGGAGTACTATTCACAGGCTACTATTTTCGAAGTAATATTCACGGGGTACTATTCCCTCAATTATTATTCACCCGGGGTATTATTCATGATAAAAATTGATTTCTTTTCGATCCAAATCATTTTTGATACAATATTATTCTTGAATTTTACTCCACAAAGCACTATCATTTTGATAATTTGGACATAATTGAATTCTGGATAAATTAAATTATAAATCTTTAAAATTTATCATTTGCTTTCATTTAATTGAATTCTTATATCATTGTCATCATCCTCATGCTTATATTGTGATGAAAGTCATCTTTGGCTGTAGTGTATAGATGGACTGTTGATTGGTATGATTATGACCAAGAATTATTTGGTATAATCATGACCGTAATGTTACAAATGATGTGGTAAAAGTCCTCATTGGCCTGTAGTGCATTGATGGACAGTTGTTGGTATCATCATGACCATTGGTGAAAACATGAATATCCTTGGCCTGTAGTGCATGGATAATTCAGTGATGTGGATTATTTATTAAGCTGAGTCTCAGCGATAAAATTGATGATAAACTTTTAAATCATAGAAGATAATAGATATCATGCTCTATTTGACTCTTCTAATGGATTGCTTGTTCCGCTGCAGTTAAACTTGATGTTTATTATATTTTATCAGTTTAACACTTTTGAAGGCTAACGATAATTTATTTTGCATCATCTTAGTCATAATATTTCTTACTGGGCTAGTTGAGCTCACCCTTTGCTTTCATTGTTCTCTTCAGGAAATAAGAATATAACTGGGACTAGTCGGGGAACGGAGTGACGGTACAGATGTTTGCATTAGTAGTCCTCACTATTCTGTGAAATAGTGTGATAGTAATTGTAATGGGATTGAATTTGAGTTTGAATATTGTCTAGAAGACAATATTCGTGTAAAAACTCTCAGATATATTTTGTTATATTTTGCACGACAGTTGTATAATTAATTTTGTATTTGAATTCTGTACCATGTATTTGACGACTCAAGATGTGTGATGTATACCTATTTTGGGGGCGTCACAGTATCTACCAAGCTCGTCAATGAAAATATATTCCAAGCACGTCAATAAAAATATATACCAAGCTCATCAATGAAAATATCTTCCAAGCTCATCATTGAAAATATCTTCCAAGCTCATCATTGAAAATATCTACTAAACTCGTCAATGAAAATATCTACCAAGCTCGTCAATGAAAATATTTTCTAAGCTCGTCAATGAAAATATCTTCCAAGCTCGTCAATAAAAATATCTACTCCGTATTGTACCCATATTATACTCCGTATAATACCCGAATAATTATTTCTTAGTTATTTTATTCGCCAAAAATAGGTTTTAAATCTTAACCTTTATTTAATCTTTTTATGATCGTAATTAAAAGCCTTAATAATATCCCGGATATTATATTAGATGTCCACTGATATGTTTTGAGGTGGTGGAATGGTATTATGCCGACAGAGTGCTCCGGCAGTTTTACATATTGTTCATACCTCGGGCACCATATATAAAATAACACATATCTTCATAGCATTACTAGAAGCTCACATACAAATTGGGAGGCACAAGACAACTACCACATAACGTTGTGGGGTACTAAGGGAACTCTTGTGGTTACTGAAGAGGATGCACATGAGCATCCAGAGTGTGACCATGACCATCAGTCAACCGATCCCGTCCCACAATCTAGTTTACCCCGCACTTGTTGATGTGGTTGTCGACGTACAGATACATCCTCAACACCAGTTTACATTGAACACAAACATGTACGAGACGATATTAGAGGTTATGAGGACATCCTGTTAATATCTCAGCCACACGACATCTCGTCTTCATCTCGGACGCTGCAAGATGATGTACAACCAGATGGTATGAAGTACTATAATTCATTTCAATTTTGTAATCCACATCAGTTGGTATATACACAACCATTCCCTAGTCCATTTTCTATAGCAAGTGGAGTATCATCAAGCTATCAAGTTTTCCCCTCAATGCAGACATTTTCGGGTACATTGCCGACAACTCCACCTAAACAGCATGTTGAGACACCCTCTACATACATTCGGGGATCACGTAGAGGACCTCTGAGAGAGGTTAAAGATAGAGGGAGGCCATGTGGCAAGCATGACCGGGTGCATAGATAGATAAGTTTATATTTTCTTGTACCTATCTTATTTGGTTGTATTTAATATTGGAATTGTATCTATATATGTTAGTGTTATTATTTCTTAAACAAATTATTCTTCAATTGGTTTATAAATGAGTAGCTCATTATCATAACATCCATTCATCATAACAGTGATAAGGAAAATATTAAAGATAAGTACAACACGTTAACAATTGATTGAAATAGTACACAACTACATTTGTTTGCATATAAAATTCTATTACATAACGTTGAGGTTGTGGTACTTTACAATAATTTTTACTACACTTTGTGTGTCCTTCATGTGCACATACACTACAATAGATAACTTTATTAGACATGTCCATCTCTATGTGGATTCTTGTCGTGCCACCTCTCACTCCATCTTTTTTCTTTGTCCTTTTCAAATCTGCATTATGTATTAAAATCCCAAAGGCTTCCTAATTATTTAGTAGCAATAACGTCCAATACTATTGATATATACGTGGTTGAAAGTTAGGCTCCCACATTTTTGCATATTGAACATGTTTGTGATGATATGCAATGTACGGACGCTAATCTTTGTTCATCTTCGTACATGTCACAACAACATGAAAACAAGGGCATCGACCTGCTTTCTACCTTCCACACGAGAAAAACCATTCGTTCAATCACACAACTTGTATATTGCATCCCTTCCAGTTGTTACCACGTCGAACTCGTGCAGTTTTGACATCAAATATACCAGTTAGTACATTATATGAATTTACCACGTGAGAAGTTGCCTTCTGCATAATTCTTTCAAACTTTTTCTTAGACTCAATACAAAACTCGTTTCCATCATTGATTTCTTTCAAAGATTCCGTCCGTTTCAGATTGAACAGTTCAACAGGTTGGTAAAATATATATTTAACCATGGTAGTGTTCAACAAGTTTTGAGCAAACATTATATTGTTGTTAAAACATTCCATTAAGTTTGAGGTCGTGACACCATATCGACAACCACCGTCATGGGCAAATGTCCACATCTTCGTTGGGATATTACACAACCAATCATAAGCTTCACAAGATATTTTTTTTATTTCTTTCATGTATGGCTCAAATTTTCTTACTTTATGGGTGCTCTTCACTTTTCAACAGAGCCATTTCAATTGTGAACTTGGGTTTACAGATGCAAAATTGCTTTGAATATGACAAAGACATAAATGATGAACCCTAGCATATGTAGTGAACCCATTTTCTTGTGCAATCATAACTTGTATTATGTCCTGTGCACAATCAGAAATCAAACACACTTTCCACCGTTGCTTGCACACGTATTGCCGAAGAAGTTTTAAAAACCATGACCAATTGTCAACCGCTTCCTCTTAACCAAATCATAAGTAATAGGGTATTATAGCATTCTCGAGTCAAATTCCATGGGAACCGATAATTTCTCCTTATATTTACCTTTCAAAAAAGTACCATCAATGGTGAGAACTGGACGAGCGTATAACCAACCATCAATCACCAGCTTGAATGCCTACCATATAAGCTTAAAGACAAATTTACCTTAACTAAGTACGTACGGATCAAACTCAATCTTTATAATACTCCCTGGATTGTATGTCTTAATGGCGCTCATGAATCTCGGGAGCTGTGCATATAATGTATCCTAATTTGCATAAATTGCAGCAATTGCAGCCTGTTTGCCATACCACGCCCTCTTGTACGTCAAATGATATTCGTATGTTTTGTTGATCATGGATCATATATCCACTACTTTGGTATACAGGTTTTCCGTAATTTGATTACATTAATAATAAAACACAAAATTTAATTAGATAGGACTCTTTAAACTAGTTACCATAAATTATTGACAATATTAACATACATAATTTACATTATCATTGATTTGATGGTGATTCCAATAAATTTTGTTGTAAGCTTGGCATGATTTTGGGAGGGATTTGCAAACTGACATGTGTTCATACGACAATCTTGTAATCTCAAAATATTCGTGTTTCTTTAATTTTGATGCACGAAGCCTCCAAGAGCATTTTTTTACTTTTACACCTGACTTCATGAATTGTCTCTATCGTTTCCTAATGACACTAGAAGATCTAGAAGTGGGAGTGGGGGTGGGGGTGGGGGTGGGGGTGGGGGTGAATAATTCCTTTTAAAAACTTTTCCTTTTTAAGGATGTATTACAAGATAATTAAATAGATTGATTTAATTATGCACAACGAAATATTAGTTGAAAACCCCCTTCACAGATTTAAGGAAATCTCAGTTCTGAATTTAGTTTTTGTGGAATTAAGTCACAAACAGATATAAAATCTGAATTCTGAAATGTAAGTGCAGGAAAAATAAATAACATAAATTTTTTTAAGTGATTCGGAGTATAAATGACTCTTAGTCCACTCTTTCACTTCATGAGTAGGAAATCCACTAAGGTCACTAAGATCTATTACAACAGTGAATCACTCAAATTCTTTCAAGTCACTTAGACTCAGCAGTTGTCACTAAGACATGAGGGTCACTTAGATTAATTCACTTATTCAAGTCACTTAGACTTGGTAACACGAGGTCACTAAGATCAGTCAATCACTATAGATAAGTTGATTTCTGACGTGCTACTAAGTGGCGTTAAGCTCAACTTCTGAAGAACTTAGTAGCAGAACAAGTTGTTCTTTTCGTAGAGTGAAGTGTTATCGAGACTTATGCAGAGGTTCAGCTTGATGTTCGTGATTCGTACTTTTTGATTGAATCTTCATGCTCTTTAAAGATGACCTCGAGATTTTTCTGTTGAAAAGTTGTCGTTGTTTCATTAAATGCTAGGATCCTTGAAGATATTTGATGTTGACTTTTAGGGTGAATGTGTCAGCTTACTTTCGACTCTGATACGTCACATCTGACTGCAGTACCAACCATGGGTTTTGTTACATCGCCAAACTAGATGTTAGACACAACTCCATCTGATCTTCGATTTAAACTTAGGATGATTGGCAAACGTCTCGGGTTCTTCACTCTTGTAAGGCTTTCAATGTCAGTATCATGTCAAACCTGACATACTATACGACTTTGACTAATCGTAGAATTTCATGTAGATTGTAAAGTTTTTTACTTGGCCTTCTCTACAATCTTCATCTGTCATACGATCTCTGAGCCGACTCTACGATTCTTCTGTAGACTTTGTGATCTTGATTTAACTTTACAATCCTTTGACAAACTCTGCGATTTGCATTTTGCCTTGTGATCTTAGAGCAAACTCAACAATTCTTTTGCAGTTTTTGCAATCTTGATTTAACTTTACGATCCTTTGCAGACTTTGCAATTTTGATTTGAATGCTCTACGATTGCTTGCTAACTTTGTGATCTTCAATAGACTTTACATATTTTCAGGGTAGCTTTACGATCGTTTAATCAATTCTACGATCGTTTCATTTCCTATCATCTATACATTTAATTCTTTCAATAGATTAACCTAACAAGTTTGATCTTCTATTCTAAGTCCTTGTACATCAATTTCATTCTAAGGACTTTACAAAACTTACTGGTCACAAATATACACAATATAATCATCATCAAATCAGAGTATGCAATATCTAACAATCTCATTCATTGCTCTTATAAGAGTCAAAATTTCTACGTTCATTAATGTGTACCCCTTCAACTACTGATTTGAGAACATCTTTGTTTGCAAAAAGAGCACCTAGGTACAATTCATCGTAAGAGCTATCAAATGTTGCCCCACATCCACCATGATCAGTTATCTCAATTTTCAACTCCTCAGTTTTAAACTATGAAGCCATATACCCACATCAACATCACCGACATTACCAGCATATGCATTATCCTCATTCTCTCGACTAGGCACTGGGCCATCTTCATCACTTCCCTCATCATCCGCAGAAGGAATCCTATTCAGGCGAAGCAATATTAATGATAACTGAAGAAACCAAATTCGAGTCAGGGTCGGCTTAACTTGTACTACATTATTTGAATTGCAGGCTCCCTGAACAATATGTTCTCCACTGCAATTGTAGTAGTGGTCATAATTTTGTTCAACATAACAATGACATTCCTCCATGACCACTACCACCAACAACAGAGTCCTGATTTTGATACATTTTATGAGAAGCACCTTCATATGATGTATTCATCTTTTCTAACTGTAACAAAGGTGATGGGGTTGACCGAGTTTTACAAATCAACTCGAGTTTTACTAGGTGTTACGTAGCAACTGCAAGCCAAATATATACAGAACAAAAAATAATATAAATTCATTTTAGATGAGATGTTGTCCCAAATCATTGATTCCATTTTCAATTCACATATTATGGTGCAAAACCAACACTTTTAGCATTATCTTACAAAGAGAATGACCATTTATTCAAGGATAATGCCTATCAAAGAGATGCAACACCATAGTAAGCTGAACCTAATACATGTTCTAAATATTTGAGGGACAAAAAATGAAAATTTCGACACATGACCTCTTGAATCAACATTTTATATTTCTTTTTATATGCATCAGAGCAAACCAACTCCTTTCTTTCACATGAATCTCATATATGACCAAAATGGGAAACTGAAAATAGATGTGGGGTCAAATTAGATTCTAAACCTAGCTTTTCCCAATAATATTGAAACACATAACATACTTTTTCATGAGGTAGGGTAGGTCATATAAATTGCAGTCCATTATTTATTGAACACTGTACATCCCTGTAGCAACAAAACCGAAAACCGATTAGCCAAGAAATTCAATAGTCAATGTATGGAAGTAAGCAGAAAGAACTTTCAGAAGCAGAAAGATTCCGGAGGCAAGACACAACATTTAGAACGCTCAAGACTTGCTTATAGTCTTGACAGTCAATGACAAGATCCAACAGGAAGGAAGTGCGATTCTGGTTGTTCTATCAGGAACAAGGCAATGTTTAAGCAACCTGCAGTCCAGTTTCGTGATGCTCAACCTCCATCAGCAGGCCATTCGAATATACCTCAAAGTTTTATATATACATAAAAAAAACAAAGCAATGTTCACATTTTCATTTGTAAGCATCACATTCTACAAAGACATCCCCTTTCAGTGTCCAAACTAAACATTGAACACTGAAAGCTGCTACTAGCCAGTTTAATGATAGCAAAACACTATGTAGATATGTAGAGACAAAGGACATTAGAACTCAACTTGTCCTAAAAGCTTAAGCAAATAGGTTTTGGGCCCAACTTTGTATATTAAGCCTTCAACATCATTCTCAAACATGATATGGGACCATGTCAACTCACATGTTACCTTAACAAAGAGGTTCTACATTCCTTCCAGAGTCATATATAGAAGGAAATGAACTAGCTGAACAGCTAAACAAACAAGCCAGGCCTTAGTTAACAAGCAAAGCAAAGCATATCATGCATGCAGTTCTTCATATTTACAAAAAATGGTTTCATGGCTCTCAGACCTAGCTAGGAATTGTGTTAAATGAATCAGAAAGCTAATCAATCACCACTATATCACCATAGTAACATGACTGGTACCAACAAGACCCATTTTTAAACAAGCATTACCCCACAATAATAATAACAATAAGAAGAAGTAAGGTGATCTGCTTCCACTCCACCTCAAATAGACTGAAGAAGAAGCATGTCCTTGCAATTATAGCAAGTAAGCAGTAAAGTCCTCCCTTTACTTTCAGAAAGTGGAAAGATTCAAGAGGAAATTAAACAATGTTCTAAAAGGCGGGAGGCGGGAGGCGGGAGGCGGGAGGCGGGCGGCCGGGGGGGCTAAGAGGGGCCTGTGCGGGATTTTTTATTTTAAGCCAATTTTAATATTTTATCTTACATTTATCCAAACAAAACAATAATATAAAGCAAAATAATCTATAAAAAATAATCTATAATAAAGAGAATAAATAATGTCAAAGTTCAAACACAAACATGCAATTGTTCAAAGTTCAAACATATTTTTAACGTATTAGTTTTATTCATAAACAAGATTGCTATTAAATAATAAAATTTAAAATTTCAAGAAATTAATTCAATATTAAAACTGAAAAAACTAAACATAAATTTAAGAAATATATTGAATTAAACTAAATATTACAAAGATACTATCATCAGGTTTAGGGTCCTCAAAATTTATTAACAATAGTCAATGGTATACTTTGTTCTCTCAAAAATATAAGAACACAATGATATGAACTTGTGAAGAATGCAAAAGAAAATGCTCTAATATTTAGGAATGGAGGAGGTAAAGGAGCAGGATCTAAAATCAAGTTAGACAATATTGGATCTGAAATAAAGTACAAGTAATATATTGACTTAGTTTGTTCATTATAGTTTAACACAAATAAAATCAAGTTACACAATGTCACAACCTAGATGTACTACTTAACTGTATCTTCAGTACTAGAAATGAACTAAAACTCTAGCCAACGTGCATTATATTGACTTTGGAGTATCATTTTGTTTGCTGTAACACAGAACAATATCAAGATTATTTAAACTAAAATCAAAGCTTATTGGATCTTAAGTATGCAGATGTTGCTAAAACAGAAAAGTTTCGGATCTACAGAGACAATGGTTAAATCACTTTTAACCTATTGAACTAAACTCCAATTTACATTTGCATCATTCAACTCATTAGACTATAATTTTTTTTACAAAAATTGAGAAAATCGTTTGAATGTTAAAAGTTAATGGCATATCCAAGTGGCACCATGTTTGACGCTTACGTGGATTATTCAGCAATTTAAAATTTGAAATTTAATGAATTTATATATTAACTAAATAAATAATAAAAATGAAACTAAAATGAATTTATATATTTTTAATTTATTTTCCACCATGGCATAATTCATTAACATGTGTATGACATGTATGCAGTAATTCCGTTAAATATCATAAGATTAATTCTGTGGATGCTATTTCTTTCAAAACTTTGTTATAAATATCATAACAAATGGACACCCTAGTGCTGTTCATACTAGAAGATTATTGCCTATTGGGGAAAAATGAAAGTATAGATTGCAAAATTGATCTAAGTTAATGAACCCACCCGAGGCTACCATATCCATCTCAGCCTTCAAAACCAGCAAAAATTATATCAGAAGCAGATTCATAACCTTCATCCTTCATTAGCTTGCTTAACCTTTGTACACTATCCCGTATTTCTTTAATTTGTTGATGCAATTGGTCTCCAACAACAAAAGCATGTACATGATTCTTCAGTTCAATCCAGCTACACCCAGTCGTCTTGCTCACGCCTCGAAGTTTCATCATCCTTCTTACCCGTTCCACATCTTCCCGCCTGCCCAATGATGTATAAATACTAGACAACAAGACATAAGTAGATGATTCTTCTGAGTTCAACTCCATCAGTTTCTCTCCTGCATAAGCCCCCAGTTTGTAATCATGGTAGTTACGACAAGCACTTAATAAAATGCGCCACAAATAGATTCCATGATCAAAAGTTGCCGTTTCAATCAAATCTTTTGCTTCATAGAGCTTCCCAGCGCGGCTCAGAATATCAACCATGCATGCAAAGTGCTCCACTCTTGGGACAATACAAAATTCATCAGACATCATCTTGAAATAAACCCAACCTCTCTCTACCAAGCCTGTGTGGCTACAAGCACTGAGAATGTTAACAAAAGTAACACTGTCCGGTTTTGTGCCTTCCAGCCGCATCTCTCCAAAAAGCTCAAGCGCTGCATCGCCTCGTCCATATTGAGAAAGACAAGAAATCATGGAGTTCCATGACACGACATCCCTTGCAGGCATCCTTCTGAAGACAAGGTTTCCATCTTCAAGGCTTCCACACTTTGCATACATAGTTGCAAGAGCACTTCCAATTGGAACTTCAAGACCAAATCCAAACTTAATCGTATGAGCATGTATCTGCTTTCCTTGCTCAACAGCAGTAAGGCTAGAACAGGCTTTTAGAACACGGGCCATAGTCAACTCACTGGGCAATAGACCCTCTATCTGCATTTTACAATACAAGTCTATAGCACTTTCATTCTCCCCGTTCTGAACGTATCCTCCAATCATGGAAGTCCATGAGACCATATCAGGTTCCTGTAAATAATCAAATCCCTTCCTAGCATCACCTACACAACCACAGTTAGCATACATGCCAACCAAAGCTGTCATTATATAAATTTGTGATTCAAATCCAGACTTTACAAGATACCCATGGACTTCCATTCCTTCTTCTATACCACCACTATCACTACAAGCATTTAGGACTCCAACAAGGGTAGAACCACTAGCCCTCATCCCAGCAAAATGCATTTTGGAGAACAGAGTCAATGCTTTTTCACAATCCCCAGATTGTGCAAACCCAGTGATCATTGCCGCCCATGTAATAGAATTCTTATCACTTGCCAACTCAAACAACTGAAACGCATAGTCTAAGCTCCCACACTTTACATACATTGTAACAATAGCATTCCCAACCGACAAAACCGATAAAAATCCAAGCTTGATAACAATACCATGAAGTTGTTTACCAATACCAATAAATTCATGAAATGTAAAAGCACTAAGAACACTAGTAAAAACAAACTCATTGACACCTTCCTCCTCTTCCCACATCATCATTTTAAAAAGCCCCAAAGCATAACTTGTTGGAATATTTTATTCTTTATGTACTTCTACTATTTATGTAATTATTGAAACTTACATATATATTAATTTAATCACTTTATTTATGGGTTTGATAATTAATTATGAGGCCTATAAATAATATTCCTAATAGTATTTGGCATAATGGGCCCTAGGGTTTCATAAGCTTGATGGACGATTTTGACCCTTAGCTATTATATAAATAAAACAGTAAGGGTTTGGTCTCAATTGTCGTCTCAAGAACTTTATACACACCTATACATCCATCATAAGATTGAGAGAGACAATTGAAGACCTTCACCCTTAAGCACAACGGAAGCGTGATACGCACAAGAGGTCTTCTCTCAATTCATGTAAGTACTTATTATTATGATTAATAGATTCTATTTATTCTATGCAATAACACGTTCCTGTATAATTTATTCAACATCTGGTATCAGAGCTAAGGTTACGTTATTGTATAGAATAAATTAATTACGTTCTTATGTTAGATTTTTTTAATTCTACATATTCTCTTTAATTGGCACGATGAACAATTGTTTGGTATGTTCCCATGAATATGAGTTTTTCGAACCAGAAAGTATATGCGATATTTATGAAAAGGGATCATGCATTCTTCTATATGCAATTGAATACTCGATTCACGCTACCAAAATCTTTTAAAGTATGTTTAATATTTTATGATTATTTTAATTCATGTTTAGAATCATTCTCTCCCTATATATATTTATATATATATAGAGAGAGAGAGAGATAAGCAAATTTCTACCAAGATCATGTATATATTTACTCCGGATCATGTATTATATAATTCCTGCAGATCATGTATCGCACCTATAAATACAATGACGTTAATATATATTATTATATATGCGTTATGTTAATAAATTTTCGTTTAAGTTTTATTGTTCATAATGTTATGTGTGAATAGGTACATGAATATTAAAAATAATATATGTTAAATTTATTATTTATTATGTGGGAATAATATTATGATATTCTTATGCCTCATGTGTATTCATGTTAAAATTAACGTGATTATTTTATAATCAATTCATGTTCATAATTATATATTTTAATTTAAGATATTAGAACATGATGTGATGTATTATTAGGGCTTTTAAGTTGTTACATGTAAATTCTAAATAATGTTAATTTTCAAACTTGATTAATATGTTGTTTAAAGAAAATTGAGTTTGATCATAATAATTTACATGTATGCGTGACTCTTTTATTGTTAAAAAATTAATAATCAGCCCAACGGAGGATTATTAATTGAAACAATTAAAGATTAAGAAAAGTCACATAATGTTACGTTTAATAAATAAAGATTTTAATTTTACCCAACGGAAATATTAGAATTAAAATTTATTAAATAGAATTTTATTGCATAAGTAACATGTTTATTTCGTTTTTGCCCAACGGTGATGCGTGGATAAATGTGTTTTGCATTATTTTATGGGGATGTTATTAGTATATTATTAATTGGACCAACGAAAAATTAATAATTATGCACCAACATCTCATTAAAATTTATTTTTGGTGTTGTAAATAGATTTTATGTAACTAACTGTTTGCCCTATAGTTGGTTTTTATTATAATTAATTATTAATTTTTGTTGTGCATTGTGGATTTCTTTTAGTTTTTTTTTTGTAAGCATGTTTATGAGCTTGATTATGTTTCGACATTGACTCCAACTAGTATTTCTGGGTATCTCTCTGGAATTGAAATCTTTAATGAAACTAATTTTCTTTGTTTGAAAAGTGAAAGTGAAAATTGTTCTCAACTTTATATAGTTTTGGACTATGCACTTACGGTGGATCATCCTGCTCCACTTACAACTACTAGCTCAATTGAGCAAAAGGTTAATTATGAAAGTGGGAGCGATCCAACTGCATATCCCTTATGATTATGAAAAACTCTATTACGACAGCCATTCGAGGAGTCATTCATGACTTTGAGAATGTTAAAGAGTACTTAACTTCAGTCGAGTAACAATTTAAGGGTTCTTCTAAGACTCATGCAAGTACCCTTATTTTTAAAAATGCTTATTAGCAGGTATGATGGGGTTAGTGGGGTGCGCGAGCACATTATGATGATGAACGACATGGCTTTTAAATTAAAGAAGAAAAAAGACTTAAGGTTGAAAAACCTAATGTTTCTCATTTGACTATCACTAGATCCTATAAGAAGAAAGCTTATAAAAATGGCAAAGGTTTTAAGAATAAGGATAAACCAATTTCTACCAAAACAAATAAGACAAAATTATTCAGGTAACAACTCTGAGACATGTCCTAAATGTCACTTCTGTAAGAAGTAATGACATATTCAGAAAGAATGCCCTAAATTAAGAGAATGAATTGAAAAAAAAAGGTATATCGTCCATCATTTATGTAACTTATGAATCCTTTCTAATTGATGTTACTTCTAATACATGGTGGCTTGACACTGGTGATATGGTTCACATTACTAATTCATTGCATGGATTCTTTTCAAAGAAGACACTCCAAAAGGGGGAAAAACCCATTAAAGTTAGCAATGGAGAGTCTATACAAGTTGAAGCTGTATGAACTTTTCCTTTAGTTTTGGAGAGTGGTTTCGTCTTGTATTTATATGATACTATTTATGTTCCCAGTATGACATGGAATTTAATTTCTGTATCTAAACTTGACGTTGATGGATTTTTGTTTAAGTTTGGGAATAATAAAATAATTATTTATCATTACTCTCATGTTATTGGTTACGGCTCATTGAAACCTCTATAAGATAAATTTTGATAATGTCTTTGTTGAATCCTTGTTAACAATGAATGTGGCGAAAAGTACCTCTAAAAGTGGAAATGAGAGAAAAAAACTAGATAATGAGAATTCTTCAAAATTGTGGCATTAACGCTTAGGCCATATTTCAAAAGACGAGAATCTGACATCTTATAAATGATGGAATTCTTCATTCACTAGATTTTCGATTTTGATCATTGTATTGAATGTATAAAAGGAAAAATTTGTGAAAGGTAATAAGAAAGGAGCAACAAGAAGTAGTGCACTTCTTGAGGTGATTCACACTGAAATATGTGGACCATTTTCTCCAAGAATTGGTGGACACAAATCTTTCATTACGTTCATTGATGACTATTCTCATTATACTTATGGCTACCTAATTAATGAAAAATCTGAATCACTAAATATGTTTAAAGTTTTCAAAGCTGAAGCTGAAGTTTTCAAAGTTGAATCAGATAAAGGCGGAGAGTATTATGGTAAACACTTACGATCTGGTCGTAAATCTTGGCCCATTTGCCTTATTTTGTCAAGAAAATGGAATCGTCACTCGATTATCTGATGCTTGGTACCACCGCAGAGAATGAATGGTGTAGTGAGAGGCGTAAATCGTACCCTTATGGATATGGTACGTAGTATGTTATGCAATTCTAGCTTACTTGTGTTTTGTGGACTGAGGCATTAAAGACAGCTGTTCATATTTTAAATCGGGTTTCTAGCAAATCTGTCCCTAACACTCCTTATAAAATTTGGACAGGTAGGAAACCAAGTTTAAAATACTTACGGGTGTGGGGCTGTCCAGCCGAGGCTAAGTTTTTTAATCCACAAATAAAGAAACTTGACTCTAAAACCATTAGTTGTCATTTATTGGATATCCTGAGAGATCTAAGGGTTTTCGATTTTACTGTCCCTCGCATACCACTAGAATTGTTGAGACTAGGCATGCAGAGTTTTAGATAATGGTGATTTAAGTGGGAGTGATGAGCTTAGAAAAATTGATCTTGAAGAAAACAGGTTTTATGTTTCTAATCCTGTAATTCAAAAGGGTGAGGTAGAACAACATCCTATTGAGGCGAATGATGCCCCTGAGATAGCTGAGCCACCACTTATTGTTGAACCCCACATTATTGAAAATCATATTCCTAAAATTGTGCAGCTTTTACGTAGGTCCAAAAGACCTAGAAAGCCTATTAATTTTGATGATTTTATAACCTATCTTAATGAGATTGACTATGATTCAAGTAAGATTAATGATCCTATCTCCTATAAAGAGGCCATTACGAGTGCTCAATCAACTCAATGGCTTGAAGCCATGAATGATGAGTTGAAATTAATGGAGCTTAATAACGTTTGGGATCGTGAGGAATTACCAAAAGGTTTTAAACACATTTGGTTGCAAGTGGTCTATAAGACCAAATTAGATCTAAAGGAGCGTTGAAAGGAATAAAGCTCGATTGGTTGCTAAGGGTTTCACTCGAAAGGAAGGTGTGGATTATAATGAAACTTTCTCTCGATTATCAGGAAGATTCATTTAGAATAGTCGTGACTTTAGTAGCTCATTATGATTTAGAGTTACATCGGATGGATGTTAAAAGCGCATTCTTTAATGGTAACTTGCATGAGAATGTCATATGACACAACCGAAGGTTTTTTTGTTTAAAGCGAAGGAACATATGGTATGTAGACTTAAGAAGTCCATATATGGGTTAAAACAGGCTTCTCGACAATGGTATCTTAAGTTTCACGAGGTGATGAGTAATTTTGATTTTAAGAAGAAAAAAAAATAGTGGATCAATGTATATACTTGAAGGTCGGTGGGAGTAAATTTGTTATTCTTGTTTTGTATGATGATGATATACTACTTGCAAGTAATAACTTAGACATTTTGTATGAGACCAAACGTTTCCTTTCTGGAAATTTTGATATGTAGGATCTCGGTGAAGCCTCTTATGTTATAGGTATTGAAATTCATCGAGATAGCTTATACTGACAAAGTTCTTAACAAATACAACATACAAAATTGCTCCCCTACTGTCGCCAATGTTGTTAAGGGTGACAAATTTGGCTCATATCAATGTCCTAAGAATCACCTTGAACGTGATCAAATGAATCTTATTCCCTATACTTCTGTGGTTGGGAGTCTTATGTATGCTCAAGTTAAATAAGTCCGGATATAAGCGTATGTAATCGGCATGCTTGGACGTTACTAGTTAAATCTAAGTTTGGATCACTAGAAAGCAGCCATTTTACGCTACTTACAGTGTACTAAGGATATTATGCTTACATTTAGAAAAAACAGATAACCTTAAAATTGTTGGTTACTCTGATTCTAATTTTGCTAAGTGTAAAGACGAAAAAAAATCTACATCAGGGTACATCTTTATGCTTTCAGGAGGCCCTATTTCGTGAAAAACTCATAAGTAAGAGTTAATTACCACTTCCACGATGATGGCAGAATATGTGGCTTGTTATCATGCTACTTGTCACGCCTTATTATTAAGGAATCTTATTTCAGGACTTAAGGTTGTAGATTCCATTTCAAGGCCATTGAAAGTATTTTATGTTAATGATTCTGCTGTTAGTTTTTTCAACATCACCATTTCGAGTGGTGCTGAACTATACCTCGACACTAAGTACTTATTTGTTAGGGAAAAAGTTGAAGATCAAAACATTGTTATTAAGTATATTAGTACGCATGATATGTTAGCGGATCCACTTACGAAAGGCTTACCACCCAAGCTCCTTTTAGAGCATGTTGTCGGCATGGGTTTAACTGGTAGTCTTAATTAGTAAGTTATTTTGATGTAAGACAACAATTTTGAGCTCGTTGTTTTGAACTTCACATTATGTTTATGGTTTGCTATTCTCTTTATTGTGCACACTTGAGAACTTGTGAGCAAACGGTACGGTTATGTTTTGGACCATATGAATGAGTTTAATCTATTACCACTTATGTAAACTTTATTCATACTTTTTATGCTTAATGTTAATCTTTGTTTTAATAAAAGTACTAATTGTGTAACTAATGGGGATCTTGTGTTAATAGTGACACAAAAATTGTATTAATTCGCATTGGTACTTTTATTTGAACAAGATGTAGATATTAAATTAATACTTGGCCAAATTAATGATTGTAAGTGTTATGTTTTGTATATAAATAGTATTTTGGTCAAGTGGGAGAATGTTGAAATATTTTATTCCTTATGTGACCTCTACTATTTATGTAATTATTGGGCTTACATATTGTATTAATTTAATCACTTTATTTATGGGTATGAGGCCTATAAATAATATTCCTAATAGTATTTGGCATAATGGGCTCTAGGGTTTCATAATTTTGATGGACGATTTTGACCTTAACTATTATATAAATAAAAGCAGTTAGAGTTTGAGTCTAAATTGTCAGTCTACCGAAATTTTATCTGTGCTTTATACATCCATCATAAGATTGAGAGAAGCAATTGAAGGCACTTTCACCCCGGCAACGAAAAGCGCATGATAACGTGATAGCGAAAAGCGTGATAACGGAGGCGTGATCTGTGAGAGGTCTTCTCTCAATTCATGTAAGTACTTATTATTATGATTAATAGATTCTATTTATTCTATGCAATAACACGTTCCTGTATAATTTATTCAACATAACTGGCAAGCCCCTGCATAGCATACCCAGAAATCATCGTAGCCCAAGTAACAGAATTTCTATCCGGCATCCTATCAAACACCTTGCGAGCGTCATAAACAAGACCCGACTTACAATACAAATTAACCAAAGAACTACCCACAAACACATCACTACAACTCCCTATCTTTATCGCAAGCGAGTGAGCTTGCTGCCCACCAAATGGAACTACCAAAATCGAAGCGGCAGTAAGAAATCCGGCAAAAGTGTGGCCGTCTGGGAGCAACCCAACTTCTCTCCTCATCCGTTTGAAGAGTTTCATAACAAAGAACGAATTTTGGGTGCCACCCAGTTGAGAGTAGCCATTGATGAGGCTGTTCCATGAGACAATGTCTTTGTTTTGTATGGCTTCGAATGCGAGATTGGCTTCTGGTAAGTGTTCGCACTTGGCGTAAAAGTTGCCTATGCTGTTGGCGAGGTAACTGCAGGAGGATTTACCGGTTGTGATGATTTGGGCGTGTAGGATTTTTCCTTTTGGGAGGTTTCTGTGGTGGGTGTATTGAAGAATTTGAGCGAGGAAATTTGAAAGTGGCATCAATTATGTGTTTATCCGTCTGGAGGAGAATATATTTATCTTTTTAAATAAATTTGTGAAAATGATATGTAATTTTAGCGTAACTAATGAGATATTCATAAAAATAAAAAATAAAAATTTACAAATAGCATTAAGTTAGTAAATTCACTTACTTTATGGAATTAAAACATGATATAGAAAACTTTTCAACCAACTAAATGATTTTTTGATAAATTGATATTTTTTTATATCACTTAAGTTTTTGGAATTACATAATTTTAACCAACTTATAGATAAACTATCTAGTATGTTACATTGGATATAACCCCATTAAAATTAAATAGTTTATACTTTAAACTTGTATTTAAAATTTAATTAAAAATATGTATATCTCTATTATTAATAAAGCTTCACCATGAGCCACATGCGTATTTGAAATAATTACTTCACAACCTAATGCATTTGGTATTATTGTGTCACAACTTTTTTTATTTTCTCTTTTCCGTTGCAAGTTTAGGAATATTATTATTTTATTTGAGGGTGACTTATTTTAAATGACTTATAAGTTAAAATTTAAAATGACTTATAAATTATTTTAAGTGGGGACTTATAAATAAAAATGTATGACACCATCTTGACATATAAATAAAATTTAAGTTAAAATAAAATATACAGGCGATATAGCTAAAATGACTTATAAATTAAATGATAATACTATATGCACCAACAATAGAGTTCATGTATTGTTTATCAATGAAAAATGTTTAAAATATTCAATTATATATCCCGCTTCCTATTTTTTTTTTTTTATACTGTACAAATTTTTGTGTATAATTGATGTCCCTAGCATTATTCTAAGTTAAAATAAAATATAAAGATTACTAAAATAAGGACACAAGAGTTTACAATTAATTAAACTTATTTTTAAATGACTTATAAGTCACTTTTAAAGAACCTAAAATTTGTTACTTATCTATAATAACTTATAAAGCAAAAAAATAAGTTGATCCCAAACACTACAAAACAACTTATAACCTGTTTTAACAACTTATAAGTTATTCCCAAACACCACCTACATATAATGGCAACCGAGGCATTGTTGAATACTTGACCCATACAAGTGCACAACTCTACCCCTCTAACATGAGATCAAAAGCTCTTCCAATAACATATTTAACTACAAATGCCAAAAATAAAAATAATAATAAATAAATAAAATACAAATTTATTTATTGTTTTTAACATTAAGAGAATTTACCATTAAGTTCACCCAATAATAATTATTAAGAAAGTGAAAAAAAAAATGCTCAAATAGATTCTTTAAGACTAGAATTACATATTAAGAAAATGCAAGAAAAAATTTACTTGACTGTACTATAAGAGGAGAGAGAATTCTACAGAGTAACATAATATTCAGAAGTTGCACAACATAATGCAACTACAACAACAAAATATCCAAAGACAGCAAGAAATACATATTAGAGGCCTAGAGATGTCGCTTGCTGCATCTTGCATCTTCATGGGGGCATGCATTCTTCCATTCTTGATATGAGAACTCACTCAATTACACAAATCAATGAATGATGTAGCATGCTTCACTACAGCTAAAATCCGTGAAATCAGTAAATCTGTGTGTTGAGACAAGGGCCATAACTTCGTAACCTACACATGAAAACCCAAACTCAGACGAGTTTAGTGGAGCATTATTATATGAACTAGAGTGTTTGTTCGGGGTGGAGGTGGACGGAGAGAGGGCGTACACCACCCACCAAAGAACATAAGTTGGAACGAAAAGGATAGTGAAAACATCAACAAAGTGCAAATCAACGACGGATGGGTAAAAATCACCATTCTAATGCAGGGTTCACAAATAATAATCCACATGCAGAAAAAGATCGGAACAAGGTAATGTTTAAGTTGATACTTGACGGTAATGGGTCTGCGCACCTTTGATCTACGCATTTCAGACAATTTTATTGCGAATTTCTTCAAGTTTTTTCAGGATCTCTCCTGGAGTTCTATCCAATTCATCTGCAATTTTCCGCTGCAAATCCAAGGGCAATGTTGGGAACTGCTCACACAGATCACCATCAACCACATCCTACAAACCCATTCCAACATTTTGTTGTTATCCTAACATCGTGAATTGAACAAAAGCATATTGCATCGCAGTTATACATCGAAAGAAAGATTTTGCAATTTTATTAGTACAAACTGCAAAAACTCATTCACAAAAATAAATGTAATATCAGCAGCATCTACAACTGATTAAACACCAAATCACAATAGTTAGTAACTAGAGCCTTTCTTGTCACAAATGTGATTTGCTTAATAAACAATCAAAGGTACTATCGAGGAGGTTGATTGTTTCAATGACTAATAACATCAAAATAGACTGCCTAATGTATAATATAACTGATTCTCCCCTAAGAAAAAATTAAGGGGGTGTTTGTTTAGAGCTGAATGGCAGTGCGTTTGTTTTGAACAAAAATCGTCTGAATGGCTGAATCAGTCAGGTTTTTGGACTGAATGGTCAAGTGTAATTTTTTTTGGTTGAATGGACTATATGATTGCTGAATGAAGAAGTATTTTATATTTAATTTTTTTTTACAATATTAACATTTATATTAAATAATATTAAATAAATTTACAACAATTTTGAATTTTTTTTCATATGATTAAAATAATAAAAATCTTATTCAAATGTTTAAAACATGTCAATTATCAAACAACTTTTTTCATTCAGTATTCAGAATTCTGCTTCATTCAGATTACTTTTTCATTCAGTTTTATCAAACACCCCTAAGAAATGAAATAAGTTCAATAAATTAGGCAAAATTTGTTGTGCCCTTGGTGGACTTCATCCATACACAGAGTAAGGAACTACAATGCATGAGCATACTACCTCTGCTGAATTCAAAATTTTAAACTACTTAACTTGACACAGAAGAAAAAGTCTCCTTCATGTTCAAAAAAAATCATAATACCGTCCATAAAATTAAGAAACAAGATAAACTCTATGCCATTGAACACCATTATTTTGAGCTCGGTGGATTCTACTCATCCACAGAGAGAGAGAGAGAGAGAGAGAGAG
Organism: Panax quinquefolius; assembly: GCA_020205615.1. Lineage (NCBI taxonomy): Eukaryota > Viridiplantae > Streptophyta > Magnoliopsida > Apiales > Araliaceae > Panax > Panax quinquefolius. The sequence goes on along the minus strand of CM035160.1, from coordinate 30,160,032 downwards.
AGAGAGAGAGAGAGAGAGAGAGAGAGAGAGAGAGAGATCTTGAGAGAGGAAGGAAACATGGTAAGAGGAGCCATGAGCCAAGCACTTCTTCCTGAAAGAGCCAAGCAATTTTAAAACTACTAAACACCAGAATGCAAAACTGAGTCCGTCTCGCCTCCATAATAAACCTCAGAGATCTTGTTACAATCCAATAAAATAAAACTAGTGAAGTAAAATATGATGCAAATGTTGGTTAATGGACTGAATATTTTCTTCTGTATGCACTAATTAAAGGATGCATAAATGCACATTATAGGGCACAAGGGAACACGAGGCTAACCTTAACAGGAAAATAGGCAGATCTGTATGCCATGTGGTCTCTTCCGCATAAAGGTGGGTGTTCCTGCCTCATATGCATCTCCAAATGATTGAAAAAGTCAACATCATCCCTAGAATTGAATGCAAGCAATGCACCTAAGCTGCCCATCACAGTTCCATAAATGATAGACTCCTGGCCTCCAGGAATAAGAGATGCTTTCTGCAAGCTTGTTATAACATCACCAACATGAAACTGCACTATTTCTTCTACTTTGTTCGGGGCTCCATTCAGCTTCCCCTGCTCCCATTTGATCTTTCCACCAGTTGGATCTTCTTCAATCTCATCAGAAACATCCTGTTGTAGCCGCACAAAATAGATATTCCCAAACTTGTCTCCACCTGCCATGGTATCAAAATCTATATGGTACGCTGCAGTAAGCCATCTTGGCACAGAATCATCAGCAAATATATAGAGCTGATTTTCATCACGCCTATACTTGCAATAGTGGAATGACTGTTAAAAAAAACAATAAAACACCATCAGTTAGAGTCAGTAGAGATATATATATAAACCAAAAAAAGAAGAATTCAAGCATCAATTGCAAGCAGAAGTAGTTTGTGAGCTGCAACTAATTGAGGGAAAAAACATGAAAAAGAAATAAAGGAAATGTTTTATATTTGCCTTTTTGAGATATTGAAGGTTATAATAACAACTTGCTTCTTATCAAAATGAAACTGCCTTAAAAACCAGATAGGAAAGATTTATTTAAGCAAGTCATTCAGCTTAGGCCCTGTTTTGTGCATTCTTTTAATGTTGCTTTATTATGTATATATAATAAATTTACAGAGGAAAAACAAAGAAAAAGTTAAATATTAAACATAAAAGCAGAAGTAAATAGAACTTTCTTTTTAAGAAGTTAAAAAGTAATCTAGAATGCATTAGTTAGAAAAGTCCAAAATGTAGATGATGAAGAATTATCAATAGAATAGAACTCATTTTACCAATGCAATTCCAACCAGTGTCTTAGGTACACTGCATGAAGAATGCTTACATAGCTTTGCTGCATACTGAAGAATGGTTTAACAGGTATGCAATTTGTCGCAACCTAAAATTTGTTGTAGATATCTTTTGTTATATTGAAAGAAAGGGCAACTTAACTTGTATAGTTTTTAAAGTAAAGTGTAGGGCACGTTAGATGGATGAGAAGTGAAACATCTACATGAAGGAGACCAGCAAAGCAGTAAAGTAAATATTTCAGCAAATTTATGAAGCACTATACAAAGCCCTTGTATGTAATAATTGATGCCTCTATTTGCGCATGTGCATTCACATGGACCTTAGACATAATTTCATTTTTATTTTTTGTTTAGAAAAAATTGTCCTATAAGATAACATATGATCCTCAAAATCAAATATCAAAATTCATAGTTAAAAATGACAATCAAATATATAATGAAAACTACATATTTTGTAAGAGAGTATACCTCCTGAATGTCACCGACATAAATCCGATCACGATATGTGTGAATAGAGGTAATTGTGTTGGGAAATAATTTATTTTCACATTTTCTAAGCAATCTCCGTTTTCCCAAATCATACAATCTAAGCACAGGTCCTATTCCAGTAAGTAATCTTCCTTGGAACTGGGACAATGCAAGAGGGACACCATCAACTTGTGTCTTGTGCAAAAGTTCAATAGATCTCCCATCTTTTATAAAGCGATAAATATGAATATATCCTGCTGAGAAAGATCTTTTGGGCCAAAATTGCAGGCCTTTTGCTGTACCAACAGCTAAAAGAGTTCCATACTCTTTATCGTGGAAGTTCACTGTGCATATACTGAAGGCAGCTTCATTATCTTGAAGCTCCAGCAGACAAGTTGTTTCTGTTGTTCTTGGGTCAAGGACTCTAATGCAAGAAACCCACTTATCTGACTCTGCTTTAGGATAACCATACTGCTCATCAGAGAGGGGATCATCCTTATCCTCATCATCACCACCATTTTCCGTCTCCATTTTTCCAGTGTCACCCATTCCAGCAGCCTCAAAGCACTCCTTTCTTGCAGCTTCACGCTCTTCTGCAGCAAATGCTCCCTGATCACTCTCAATTATTACTAAAAGTTTCTTCTTTGGTTGAAGCACAAACTTCCTTGGAGTGTACCTCAAAGGAATGGTAGTTTCATTAAATGTTTCTCCTAATCTCTCAATGGTAAACACCCTTAATGCATCTCCAGCAACAGCAACAACACCTTCGGCACACTGATCAGACGAAAATGAGGCTGCATACTCAAGAGTCTCATATGACAGGGGAGTAAGCAAAAAATGTCCTTGGTGGATATAACCAAGCCATGGTCTACTTGACAAACAAAGCATGGCACGCCGTCCTCTCACAGCAACAGAGAAGAGCTTTGGGGCTCTCAGTCCTAAGAACCGGGAGCGAGCATCTGACAGCTGACCTGTAACCATGTCCACCACAGTTCGGAATAAAACCCCACTTTGTAAACCTGCATTAAGAAAAAGACTGGCAGGGTGGTCCGCACCATCCTCACCACCTACAGAGGCCTGAACTTCAAGAAAGAGGAGAGATTCTGGGGATGATGAGACACTTTGCAGGCTCAGAATCTGCATACAGTCATCAGGATCTAATGATAAGATACGAATAGTGTTGTCGTAGGATCCTACTGCAAGAAATCGAGATCTCTGCCTTCCCTCAGGTACAGGTGCAATGTCCAAACAAGCTACATCCCCAGACATTTCGTGTTTCTCAACCTCCATTAACTGGCCTGTCATATCCACCTCAAAGTATATAAGTTCCCCTCCACTCAGTGCAATTACCACCTGAAGCCTATTAGACCCAACCTTAACGATGGTTCTTTTTCCAGGGGTTCTCCATTCATTTATACGCCCATCTTCCCTTATATGTCTAATACCAGTTGGATGAACTTGCATTAGAGAATCATCGCCTATCAAAGATACAGCAAGAGAAGGGGTAGTATCAAGGAACCCACTATCACTAACTTCTTCAACTGTCTCACCAATAGAAAGGACAAGAGTAGCATTAGCAAATGAAACAACAATATAAGCATCAAATTCATCATTAACATTCTTTTTCACAGTCCAAACTGCGCTTGGAACACCAGGAAGCTGGGACACAGCCATTTCACTAATAGCCAAACCAGGTCTTAGTATTCGTAGCGAAGAACGAGGACCCCGCCCACAAAGTGAAAATATTTGAGGAGTTTCTTCCTCAAAGAGATTTGATACTTTCATGTCCATAATTGGCATCAAGCTCTCAACTTGGTCGATCCTAACCAGGTTCTTAAGCCCTCTGGGCTGAAAAAACACAGGCTGAAAACCTTCTTCTGTTTCCATTAATGTAGAAGACGAAGATTCCACATCAGGATCATCTCCAATTGCCTGGAACTGGTACAAACCGTGATTCCCAAACTCTGATGCAGCAAAGAGAAACCCCGATTTCAGTACACACAACGAAGACGTAACCGGGATGGTATCAAAATACTTAATTTTCAACTCGGAAACACGTTCATTATCATGTTCCAATGTGACCTTAAAGACATCCCCATACTCCGTTTGCAAGAGAAAGAAAAACATGGACTTTTGTTTGTGCATAGCAGCAGAAACTATAAGAACCCCACGTTCAGCTGGCAAATCTGCCCGTCTAGGAATCACAGCTCGCACATCCGGACAACCCTGATTCTTATATATCACAAAATTTTCAGCGCAGACAAGTACACCACTAGGGCCATCCCCACCACCCGGCACCGTAACAAGCATATTAGCACCATTGTCAACCTGCTCCGACCACTTCCTTGAAACGTGGTTAAGCCCTAAATCTAATTCATAAAATGTAAGGTGTTTTTGTGCCTCACTTGCAGCCTGCCCAGTTGAATCCTGGTCAGCTTCTGAATAATCCAACTCAATCGCCGCAAATATTGGATTATCAAAACCACAATCAACCCCAGTAATAGAATACACAATTGTATGCGACTTATGTGCCTCTAAAGGCGACGAAATAGTTAACCTAGCAGAAGTATCTCTATTCAACACATAAACAAGCTTCTGCTTTTCACAAGCACCAATCATTACGGCACGACCTTTTGGGTCAATTGCCAAGTACTGACCCGGAACAATCCTGCGACAGCCTGATTTCCCAAAAGTTTCCTGGTGAATTTTATCAAACACATTTTTTTCTTTGTTGTATTCAAGGATTATTATTCGACCCGAATCAGAACCAACAACAATGTAATCTTTTTGGGCACCAGTTAAACGAAATTGAGCTAAAGAACGAATAGCACCAAATACTTCAACTGAGAGAATGGTTTGGATCTTACCATTATCGTCAGGGCGCAAGAGATCAAGGACTTTCCCGCGAGCGACCACGATTTCTTGGGATTTTCCGCCGGTGAAGCTGCCGTTAATGGCGCAGACTATGCCGGTGGCTTGTTGCAGAGTGAGATTGTAGAGATACATAGCTAAACCACTCGAAATAAATTTGAAAAAAAAAAACTAGGGTTTATATAGAAATACTTGGAAGAAATACTAAAACCCTAGAAATCAAAAATGATAAAAGGTAACATAAACTCTTCGTGAAGAGAGAGGGAACGGTTTAAGCAAAAGAAAGTCGGTGAGAAACCCAAGTAACAGTAAAGAGCTCTTCAGAACCTACTGATTTGAGCGGTTCTGTGAAGAAACTTCTTTTTCAAGTCCAAAAATTAGGGCAAGTTATTAAAAAATTAGGGGATTTCTTTTACCAATTTAACGCTTGCTTGAAAACTAGTATACAATTAAATTTTATTTTATTTTTAATTTCCAAAAACATGATATTTGAAAGTCTTATGTCAAGTGTGAACCAACAGTAATTGTATACCAGTGAGACAAAGACATTAATTGTAGAAATTTTGTTTTTATGACAGTGATAAATTAATAAATAAAATATCGATATTTTCACAATTGTGGAAATAATATTTTCTGTTGTGAATTTAACAATTTTTTATATTTATAATCTATTACTATCCATAATATTCAAAATAATATTTAGAGAAAATTAATCTTTATTCATAAAAATTGGGGTCTTACACGGTCAACCTTTTGTGCGAACGTTGGTGTTATCGGAGGTTCGATGGTGTGTGTTCAACCTTTGGGCGAACAATTATTTTATGTTCGGAGGTACGTTTTGTGACGCCCCCAAAATTAGGTATACATCACCCATCTTGAAATGCTTGACATACGTAATATGTAAATCAAATACAACTTAATAATACTGGTTATCGTATGTATAATACGACAAAACATAAACCGTGAGTTTGAATACAAAATCTTGTCTTCAGAGAGTATACAAACTCAAAAGAAGTCCTCATTACAATTATTGTCACACTATTTAATGTAATAGTGAGGACTACTAGTTAATAATATCATCCTGGACCATCACTCCGCTTCCCACTCGTCCAAATTTACGTTACCATTTCAAGAGAGAACGGTGAAAAGAAAGTGTGAAACTCAACTAGCCTGGCCCGAAGAAATATTATGACTAAGATAATGCGAATAAATTATCATTAGCCTTCAATAGTGTTAAATTGATAAAATATAACAAACATCAAGTTTAAGCTGCAATGAACAAGCGAATCCATTAGAAGAGTCAAGTTAGAGAATAAAATCTACTAAATTCATGATTTAAAAGGTTTTTTCATGACTTTTATCATTTGAGACTCGACTTTTAATAAATAATCCACATCATCGAATCACCCCCACACTACTACCAAGGATATTCTTTAAGATCACGACCACAATTATCCACGCACTACAAGCCAAGAATATTTGTGTATTCATTAATGGTCATGATCATGCCAACAACTGTCATCCATCAATGCACTACGCAGCCAATGAGGACTTTTTACCACATCATTTGTAACATTACGGTCCATGATTACACACGAATAATTCCTGGTTATAATCATACCAAGTCCATCTACGCACTACGAGGCCACGATATAACTTTTAAAAAATATAAACATGAGGATGATGACAATGATATAAGAATTCAATAAAACAAGTTCAAGAATTAATTTGTCCAAGAACTAATAATGTCCAAATTGTCAACACGATCTTCTTTGTAGAGTAAAATTCAAGAATGCTCGAAGAATATTTCCATGAAAAAATACTCGGATGAAGCCTTGAAATATCGAGGATATTCCACTAATTTCATGGAGTATAAGTCAAAACTTTAACCAACCGAAGTATAATAAAGAATGGAATAACAAAAGAAATCACCATGCATGCGGTACTTGCATGATGTGTTATTCCAACAGAATACTAAATAACGGAACTGGTGTCAAAGTAAATTACATGACCGGCGGGATGTTCCAACGAATAATAAAGAATAGAATAGCAATGTAAATCACCATGCATGCGATTATTACATGTATGCATTATTCCAATGTAAATAATAATAAAGATTTTAACGGAGTCCGCCAGAAAACGCATGATGACAGATATTCCAATTCCAATAATAAAGAGCGGAATCGGTCCTAGTAAAAAGCGCATGCATGTGATATTCCAAATGTAATAAGTAAAGACGGAATAATAGAAGAATGTCACCAAGTATAGGGTAGCCACACAGATACAAAGTTATTCCAATGTAATAATAAAGAATGGAATAACATAAGTTCTCTTCATGAATACAAAAGAATAACACCCCTTGCGAGTACAACAAATAATATTCCCTAAGTGACGCCCCCAAAATTAGGTATACATCACCCATCTTGGGTAGTCAGATACATGGTACGTAATTTAAATACAACTTACTAATATAAGCTGCTCGTATACAATACGACATAAACCGTGAGTTTGAATACAAATATTGTCTACTAGATATTATACAAACTCAAAAGGAGTCCTCATTACAATTATTATCACACTATTTCACGAATAGTGAGGACTACTAATGCTATCCTCCGGACCATTACTCCGCTCTCCGACTAAGTCCCAACTATGTTCTCATTTCAAAGAAACGGTGAAAGAAAGAGGTGAGCTCAACTAGCCCGATAAGAAATATTATGACTAAGATAATACGAATAAATTATCAATAGTCTTCAACAATGTTAAACCGATAAAATACAATAGATAACCAGCTTTAATCTGCAATGAATATGCAATCCATTAAAAGAGTCAAGTAGAAAATAAAATCTACTATCTTTTATGATTTTAAAAGGTTTTTCATCATCATTATAATTGAGACTCACTTTTAATAAATATTCCACATCATCGAATCACCCCGCACTACTACGGCCAAGGATATTCTTTAGTATCACGACCACAATTATTCATGCACTACGGCCAAGAATATTTGTGTATTCATTAATGATCATGATCAATGCAACAATCATCCATCAATGCACTACGGCCACCGAGGATTTTTACCACATCATTTGTAACATTACTAAAGCATGATTACACCGAATAGTCTCTGGTCATAATCATACCAAGTCCATCTATGCACTACAAAATACAGATGACTTTCAACATAATATAAACATGAGGATGATGACAATGATATTCAATAAAACAAGTTCAAGAATTAATTTATCTAGGAACCAATAACATCCAAATCACGAATATGATCTTTGCTTTGTAGAGTAAAATTTAAGAATCTTTGAGAAGAATATTTTCATGAAAGGATATCGGATGAAGCGCAAAAATATCAAGGATATTCCACTAATTTCATGGAGTATAAAGTCAAAGTATTAATCAACCGGGTATAATAAAGAATGGAATAACAAAAGAAATCACCATGCATGCGATAGGCCCGCAGACAGCAAGTTATTCCAACAGAATAATAAATAATCTAAACGGTCCCACAGAAACGCATGCATGTGATATTCCAACGTAATAATAAAGAATGGAACCAGTCCCAAAAAACACACGCATGTGATGTTCCAATGAATAATAATAAAGACGGAACCCGAGTCCTAGAACACACATGCATGTGATGTTCCAACGTAATAATAATAAAGATTTTAACCAGTCCGGTGTAAAACACATGAGCATGGATGTTCCAAATGAAATAATAGAAGAATGTCACCAAGTATAGGGTAAATCACAGATATATAGGTTATTCCAATAGAATAATAAACAATGGAATAACAATGCTTCTTCATGAATAAAAAAGAATAACACCCTTACTTTTGGTAGGAGATTGAATCTTTATGGCGGTGTAGTAACAAAATACTCTTCTTCTTTCTCTCTTATTCTCTCTATACTTTTCTCTCTATAGCTTGAATGAATTAAGTGAAAATAATGAAGCACTAGGCCTCTATTTATAGAAGATTTCTAGCTTTTTTCACCGCCAGGTGAAAAAAGGCAAGTGGCTGACGATGATGATGTGAAAAGAAAAGTGGTTTGGCCTTTTGTAATGTGAAACGACAAGTGGTTCGGCCGCTCAGTAATGTGAAACGACAAGTGGTTTGACGCTCAGTAATGTGAAACGACAAGTGGTTCGACGTCTGGTAAAGGTAATTACTATCGACGAAGGTAATTACTATTCACAAGGGTAATAACTATTGACGAAGGTAATTACTATCGATGAAGAGACTCTTAGATGATGACATATGAGCCCCCATAAAATAATCAAACTTACCACAAATCATTTTATTTTAATCAACACATATTTAATCTTTCAACAATTATTAATCATTTATAACTTGTCGTCTCAATTATTGATTAAATACTATAACATATTATACTGATGATAATCTTGTGACAATAATTGAATCAATAATATAAGAGATATGATGCGTAATTCATCAGAGAATAATTAAGCATAATGAGTGACTTCTCACGTAAGCATCAATAATCAATACCGTGCTACTACTTAACTACGCCAGACATTCTTGTACTTTTACCACCGGTAGTTCAACAGCTTTTTAAACGGTAACACCTCCGTAGTTATTTTTATAAAATATTTTTGTCGCTTTTCCCAATCCGACAATAATTACATTAGGGGTCCACCAATGATTGAGTAGTTGTATTTAATATTCCCTAACAAAAGAATATTCCCGACCAAAACGAATATTTTATAACAACTTGCATACTTTGCAAAATTTATAAATATTACCCACAACTATAACATTATATCAAATTTATTCCATAATATTCAAAATAATATTTATAGAAAATTCATCTTTATTTATAATAGTTGGGGTCTTACAACCTCCCTTCTTATGAAATTTCACCCTCGAAATTAGGGTACGCATTACTGCAGGTATGTCAAGAGGTAAGGATACCTTGATTTCATTTCGATTCTAACTCCCAAGTCATTTCCTCAACATCGTGGTTCCTCCACAAAACATCGACTTGAGGTATAACCTCTGGAGCGTAGAATATGTTCCTTCTTATCCAAAATTTGAACAGAAACCTCTTCATACGTCAAATCTTCCGCTATTTCGTCCCTGGTTCTAACTCAATAATATGGTTCGGGTCTTTCACATATTTACGTAACATGGATATGTGAAAAACGTTATGAACACGAGACATATTTCAAGCAGAAAGCGAGTCTATAGCCACGCTCCTACTCGATCGAGGATTAAAATGGACCGATGAATCGAGGATTAAGTTTTCCTCTCTTTCCAAATCTTGTAACTCCTTTCCATGGAGCAACTCTTAACAACACATGATCTCCTATATCGAATTCCACGTCCTTTCGATGAAGATCAAAGATAACTCTTTGTCGATTTTGTGAGGTTTTTATACGTTGTCGGATCGTTTGAATCTTTTTCGTAGTCATACGTATTACAACTCCTATCCCCAACAACGCTGCTTTCACCCACCTCATCCCAAAGATAACGGAGAACGACACTTTCTTCCATACAACGCTCGAATGGAGCCATGCCAATACTTGCTTGATAACTGTTGTTGTAGGAAAACTCCACCAATGGTAAGAACTTGTCCCAACTTCCTTGAAATCAAGGACACAGAGTCTTAATAGATCTTCAAGAGTTTGAATAGTCCTCTCCGACCGTCGTCCGTCTTCGAGGATGATATGCCGAGCTAAATCGTAAGTCTGTGCCCATAGCTTTTTGCAAACTAACCCAAAATCGTGAAGTGAATCTTGGGTCTCGATCGAAAACTATGGATACCAAAGATACCATGCGATCTTACAATCTCGTTTATGTACATACTGAACAAGACGTTCAAGTGTATAAGTTTCTCGTGTCGGTAAGAAATGAGCGGACTTGGTCAATCTATCAATAATGACCCAAATCGCATCAATGCCTTGAGAAACCTTAGGAAGACCATGAACGAAATCCATGGTAATGTGCTCCCACTTCCATTCGGAATTTGAAGTGGTTGCAATGGACCTTTGGTACTTGATGCTCTACTTTAACTCGTTGACAAGTTAGACACCTTGAGATAAACAAATATCTCTCTCTTCATATTGCTCCCACCAAAATGTATGACGAATATCATGATACATTTGGTACTCTCGAGATGGATTGCAAATGGTGTGTTGTGCGCCCATCATGATATTATACTTTAAATCGTGGTCGTTAGGAACACAAAGTCCGGAGTTGACTCAAGTATTCCTTCTTCATCGATTCTTGCTTCCTAAGCATAGCACCTTCTTGCACTTTCTTCCTCATACGCATCGCCTCCAGTGTCCGTAGCTTGAGCGGCTTTTTAACTTTATCGATTAAAGTCGGTTCTACTCAGATACTCGCTTATCATCACATGCGTCCCTAGAGTCTTTAACTCTATCTCCATCCTTTGTAAGTCACACAAAATGGGCCTTTGTGTTGACAATAACGCACTCGATTTGCATACGATCTTCTTCTCAATGCGTCAAATACCACGTTCGCTTTTCAAGATGGTATTGGATGGTATGATCATAATCTTTCAATGATTCAAGCCAACGTCGTTGTCGCGTGTTGAGTTCCTTTTGAGTGAAGAAATATTTGAGGCTTTTATGATCCGTAAAGATCTCCACTTTCTCCCCATACAAGTAATGCCTCCAAATTTGAAGTGCAAGACAACATTTAACTCTAGATCATGAGTAGGATAATTCCTCTCATATTCTTTTGAGAGTTGTCGCGAGGCATAAAGCTATAACTTTTCCATGTTACATGAGAACACATCCCAATCCTTTGCCCAAAGCATCATCAGATGACAAATCCTCCGAGCGAGATGGTATTGTCGAACAGTCTAAATAAATCTCCTCTTGAGTTCTTGAAAACTCCTCTCACATTCTTCGCTCCAACCGAACTTTGTATCTTTCCGAGTCACCGAAATGAGTCGATGGAGTAGCGATTCGAGAAAATCCTTCCACGAATCTCCGATAATAACCAAATTAAACCGAGAAAGCTACGTCTTTTGGCCATCGATTTAGGTTGTTCCCTTTGAATAGCTTCAATCTTTCTTTGGGTTAATGATATTCCATGACTTGATACCACGTGCCCAAGGAATGCTACTTCTTCAAGCCGAACTCACATTTCTTCAACTTGGCATAAAGCTTATATTCACGAAGCTTTTGGAGTGTCACCTCAAGTGTTGCTTTCATGATCTTCACGACTTTTGGAATAAATAAGGATGTCATCAATAAAGACGACCACAAAGTGATCTAAATATTCCTTGAATACTCTTCGGTTCATCATATCCATGAAGGCGGCAGGAGCATTAGTCAATCTAAAGGACATGACTAGAATTCATAATGCCCGTCTGAGGAGTTCCGAAAGCCGTCTTTGGAATGTCGGCCGTTCTAATCTTCAATTGGTGATATCCTAACGAAGATCAATCTTTGAAAAGAATTTGGCTCCTTGCAATCGGTCAAACAGTCATCAATACGTGGCAATGGATACCTATTTTTGATGGTGACATGATTCAACTCCCGATAATCAATACAAAGTCGCATACTCCCATCTTTCTTCTTCACGAATAGTAACAGGAGCACCCCAAGGAGAAGTACTAGGGGCGAATAAAGCCAATGTCTAATAATTCCTCGCAGTTGGGTCTTTAACTCACGAAGTTCAATAGAGCCATTTGATATGGGGCTTTGGAAATAGGTTTTGTCTTCGGGTTCAAGGTCGATACAAAATTCAATTTCACGCCTGGGTAGGCCAAGAAGTTCTTCTTCGAGAATACGTCGAGAAATTTATTAACAATAGAAATATCGTTCAAAACCGATTTATTTTGTTTAAATCAGTGACATGAGCTAAGAAAGCTTGACATCCGCTTTTCAATAAACGAATAGCTTTATGGCTTGAGATGACCGTGATTGATTTTAATGGTTTGGTCGTTTGAATTCGCATAATAGGTTGATTAGGAATATGAAAGCTAAAAACCTTACGAAAACAATCAATTTTTGCATGATAAGTAGTTAACCAATCAATCCCTGTAGAATCACGTCAAAATGCAAGTATTTTTAATGAAATAAGATCGACGGTAATGTGAGGGTACCGATTTGAACCAAACAAGACTTATAAATAGTGGATGTAATGAAGGTTTCTCCCAACGGAGTTTCCACAGATAAGTCAAAGTCTAATTTCTCCGGAGTCAAATTTAATCGATGAGCGCAAGTAGGAGAAATAAAAGAATGGGTAGAACCCAGGTATCAAATAAAGTATAGACTTCATTAGAGTTTATGATAAGCTTACCCGTGACGACCTCATTCGGGTTCCTTGCTCTCTCGGGAGGTCACAACAAACGCTTCCCTTAGACTACCGATTTTTTGACTTTTCCGGGACTACCTTTGGTGCCTCCATCCTAGCTGAATTTATCTTGAAACGATAAAAATCGAGCTAAGTGACCTTCTCTTCCACAATTATAACATGCTTTGGATGGCATGGCGCAGCTTTGATCGATGTGTCCCTCTCCTCCGCATTTGAAGCATATGATAGGTGGTCTTTCTCCTTCCTTAACAACGGTGTCTTTGGTGTTGACGCCTTTCCATCATTGTTGAATCTCCTTTTCTTGAAATGTCCATTCTTATTGATTTGGCCCGATTACCACCAAGTGGTTACCATATCCGCCCATTGATTCCTCCACGCTTGTTGTCACCGCTTGATGACTACTCTCATTGGTATTATAATTTTTGCCGACCGCTTCTCTTTTAGTTGCGTTGACTCATTATCGCTCCACTAATCGAGCCCTATTTACAACATCCGAATACAAACACGGTTTATGAGAAATAAGATGTTGACGTGTCTCCACTTTCAAACCTCTTAAAAACATTCGCGCCATTCTCTCTTCATTATCCACCAAGTGGGACGCCTTAAACCGTGATAACTCCAAGCAAATTTTGCCTCGTATTGCGACACGGTCATATTGTTTTGTTCCAACTTGATAAACTCCACCTCCTTCATGTATGGCGAATACTTTCGGAAAGTATTTGTCGTTGAATGTACTCTGGAACTTCTCCCAAGATATCTTGAAGACAATGAGTTGAGTACGCTTTTACCGACTCCCACCAAGAATCCGCCTCTCCCTTGCAACATAAAGGCGTGAAGGGGAACCTTTGCTCCTGAGCATCCCAAGACATCAAATATCTTGGTAATCCGCTTTATCTATGCTTCCGCCATAAGTGGTTTTGCTCTCCCTTAAACTCCGGTGGTCCCAGCTCCTTGAATTGTTTAGCGGTGACCGCCCGAGAGTTTTCCGTGTTTCCACCCCACGTTTTGGACAGAGTCGCTCTACTTTCATTGTTGCATAAATTGCATAAAGCCTCTCGAACATTTGATCATTCATCATTTGGTCGTGTTGTTGTTTGTATGAGGATTATCGCCTTCCCGATGCACATTATCCTCGATTATTGATATGTGGTGAATCAACGATCGCTCAAGCTCCATTGCTATTCTCAACATTCTCGATGTCATTTTCGACATCGCCACAAAACAAAAGGTTAATTGACATGTAACAAATTATCCCTATCTTCCGACCAACCAATAAAATAGCACATAAACTTAGGTAGGTCATACTAGCGAAGGTATTCCCCTGTCTCTCCCTCCTAGTACTATTCTCACATCTTAGCCAAGGATCATATCCTAAGCTCGATACTTAAATCGTGACGCCCCAAAATTAGGTATACATCACCCATCTTGGGTAGTCGATATACATGGTATGTAATTTAAATACAACTTACTAATATAACATGGTGTATAATACGACATAAATCGTGAGTTTGAATACAAATATTGTCTACTAGATATTATACAAACTCAAAAGGAGTCCTCATTACAATTATTATCACACTATTTCACGTAATAATGAGGACTACTAATGCTATCCTCTGGACCATTACTCTGCTTCTCGACTGTTCTCAAATTTATGTTCTCATTTCCTCAAGAGAACACTCGAAAAGAAAGGGTGAGCTCAACTAGTCCAAGAAGAAATATTATGACTAAGATAATGCGTAATAAATTATCAATAGTCTTCAACAATGTTAAACCGATAAAATATAATGAGAAACCGGTTTAATCTGCGGCGAATATGCAATCCATTAAAAGAGTCAAGTAGAAAATAAAATCTACTATCTTTTATGATTTTAAAAGGTTTTTCATCATCATTATAAATTTTAGACTCAGACTTTAATAAATATTCCACATCATCGAATCACCCCTGCACTACGGCCAAGGATATTCTTTAGTATCACGACCACAATTATTCATGCACTACGGGCCAAGAATATTTGTGTATTCATTAATGATCATGATCAATGCAACAACTGTCCATCAATGCACTACGGGCCACTGAGGATTTTTACCACATCATTTGTAACATTACGGTCATGATTACACTGAATAGTCTCTGGTCATAATCATACCAAGTCCATCTATGCACTACAGGCCACAGATGACTTTCAACATAATATAAACATGAGGATGATGACAATGATATTCAATAAAACAAGTTCAAGAATTAATTTATCTAGGAACCAATAACATCCAAACTGCCAACATGATCATCGCTTTGTAGAGTAAAATTCAAGAATACTGAGAAGAATATTTTCATGAAAGGATATCGATGAAGCGCAAATATCAAGGATATTCCACTAATTTCATGGAGTATAGAAGTCAAAGTTTTAATCAACTGGGTATAATAAAGAATGGAATAACAAAAGAAATCACCATACATGCGATAGATCGCATGCATGTGTTATTCCAACATGAATAATAAATAACGGAACCGTGTCCCACAGAAACGCATGCATGTGATAT
Source organism: Panax quinquefolius (assembly GCA_020205615.1). Taxonomy (NCBI): domain Eukaryota; kingdom Viridiplantae; phylum Streptophyta; class Magnoliopsida; order Apiales; family Araliaceae; genus Panax; species Panax quinquefolius. Next base: position 30,144,514 of record CM035160.1, on the reverse strand, counting down.
TCCAACAGAATAATAAAGAATGGAACCAGTCCCACGTAAAACACATGCAGACGTGATGTTCCAAATAATAATAATAAAGACGGAAACCAGTCCTGTAGAACACATGACGTGATGTTCCAATGTAATAATAATAAAGATTTTAACCAGTCCTGTGTAAAACACACAGCATGTGATGTTCCAATGTAATAATAGAAGAATGTCACCAAGTATAGGTAAACTCATGATATAGGTTATTCCAATAGAATAATAAACAATGGAATAACAACAGTTCTCTTCATGAATAAGAAAAGAATAACACCCCTTACTTTTGGTAGGAGATTGAATACTGAAGCAGTAGTAGTAACAAAATACTCTTCTTCTTTCTCTTATTCTCTATACTTTCTCTCTCTATAGCTTGAATGAATTAAGTGAAAATAATGAAGCACTAGGCCTCTATTTATAGAAGATTTCTAGCTTTTCCGCCGTAAGTGAAAAGGCAAGTGGCTCGATTGACGATCGATGATGTGAAAAGAAAAGTGGTTTGACGCTTTGTAATGTGAAATGACAAGTGGTTCGATCAGTAATGTGAAACGACAAGTGGTTCGATGCCTGTAATGTGAAACGACAAGTGGTTCGACGTCTGTAACTGGTAATTACTATCGATGAAGGTAATTACTATTCACAAGGGTAATTACTATCGACGAAGGTAATTACTTATCGACGAAGAGACTCTTAGATGATGACATATGAGCCCCCATAAAATAATCAAACTTACCACAAATCATTTTATTTTTAATCAACACATATTTAATCTTTCAACAATTATTAATCATTTATAACTTGTCGTCTCAATTATTGATTTAATACTATAACATATTATACGATGATAATCTTGTGACAATAATTGAATCAATAATATAAGAGATATGATGCGTTAATTATCGTAGTAATAATTAAGCATAGTGAGTGACTTCTCACGTAACCATCAATAATCAATCTACCGTGTCTGCTATTATGCAACCACGCCAGACATCGTATTTTTACCACCGGGTAGTTCAACAGCTTTAATCAGTAACACCTCCATTGTTATTTTTATATAAAATATTTTGTCGTTTTCTTAATCCGACAATAATTTCATTGTGGGGTCCACCAATGATTGAGTTGGTAGTTATGCGAATATTCCCTAACAAAAGAATATTCCCCACCAAACTAATATTTTATAACAACTTGCATACTTTGCAAAATTTATAAATATTACCCACAACTATAACATTATATCAAATTTATTCCATAATATTCAAAAATAATATTTATAGAAAATTCATCTTTATTTATAATAGTCGGGGTCTTACACCTACCTTAAAAAGAAGAGTCTTGGATATATAAGTAGTGAAGTAGCGAATACTTTCTTCTTTCTCTCTATAGTTTATCTCTAAAGTTTCAAAGAATTCGTAAGAAAATAATGAAGGAATGAGCTTCTATTTATAGAAAAATGGATCATATAAGAATTAACTCATGAATCAGTTCAGATGATTTACTTTAATCTGACGGTCCATATTTAAAGCAAAATCTTTTAAATAAAATATAATATATTCTATTTATAATCTAATAAAATGAATAACTTTATAAAAGATTTTACTATGCAAATACTATGCATAATAAAATATAATATATTCTAATTATTGTCTAATAAAATGTATAAATTTATAAAAGTATTCATTTTTATATAAAAAGATTTTACTATGCAAAACACTATGCGAGATAATTATGCAACACTATGCATAATAGAATATAATATATTCTATTTATAGAATAACTTTATAAAAGTATTACATTTTATATAAAAAGATTTTACAGATTATTATATTAATAATACCAACAAAACCGAGTGACTTATCACGTAAGCATCAATAATTAATACTTGTGTGCTACTACGCAACCAACGCCAGACATCGCATTTTTAACACCGGGTGTTTCAACAATTAACAGTAAAACTTCCGTAGTTATTTTCATAAAGTATTTTTGTCGCTTTCTCGATCCGACAATAATTCCGTTAGGATCCACCAATGATTGTCTTGGTTATTTAATATTCCCTCGTTAAAATGAATATTCCCCACCAATCGAATATTATATAATAACTTGCATACTTTGAAAAATTTATAAATATTACCCACAACTATAACATTATATCAATTTCACTCCATAATATTCAAAAATAATATTTATAGAAAATTCATCTTTATTCAAAAAGTTGGGGTTTTACAATCTCCCCTTCTTATGAAATTTTGCCCTCGAAATTAGGGTATGTACCTGGTATATTGAAGAGGTAAGGATACCTTGATTTCATTTCTGATTCTAACTCCCAAGTCATTTCCTCAACATCGTGGTTTCTCCACAAAACTTTGACTTGAGGTATAACCTTGGAGCGTAGAATATGTTCATTCTTATCCAAGATTTGAACAGGAACCTCTTCATACGTCAAATCTTCCGCTATTTCATCCGGTTCTAACTCAATAATGTGGTTCGGGTCTTCCACATATTTACGTAACATGGATATGTGAAAACGTTATGAACACAAGACATACTTGGCGGTAAAAGCGAAGTATAGGCCACGCGCCTCCTACTCGATCAAGGATTAAAATGGGCCGATGAATCGAGGATTGAGCTTTCCTCTCTTTCCAAATCTTGTAACTCCTTTCCATGGAGCAACACATAACAACACATGATCTCCTATATCGAATTCCACGCCCTTTCGATGAAGATCAGCATAACTCTTTTGTCGATCTTGTGAGGTCTTTATACGTTGTCGGATTGTTTGAATCTTTTTCGTAGTCATACGTACCAACTCCGGTTCCAACAATGTTGCTTCACCCACCTCATCCCAGCATACTGGAGAATGACACTTTCTTCCATATAACGCCTCGAATGGAGCCATGCCAATACTTGCTTGATAACTGTTGTTGTAAGAAAACTCCACCAATGGTAAGAACTTGTCCCAACTTTCCTTGAAGTCAAGGACACAGAGTCTTAATAAATCTTCAAGAGTTTGAATAGTCCTCTCTGATTGTCCGTCCGTTTGAGGATGATATGCCGAACTAATTAGTAAATCCGTGCCCATAGCTTTTTGTAAACTAACCCAAAATCGTGAAGTGAATCTTGGGTCTCGATCAGAAACTATGGATACTGGAATACCATGCAGTTTTACAATCTCGTTTATGTACATACGAGCAAGACGTTCAAGTGTATAAGTTTCTCGTATTGGTAAGAAATGAGCAGATTTGATCAATCTATCAACAATGACCCAAATTGCATCAATGCCTTGAGAAACCATGGGAAGACCAGTAACGAAATCCATGGTAATGTGTTCCCACTTCCATTATGGAATTTCAAGTGGTTGCAATGGACCTTTTGGTACTTGATGCTCCGCCTTGACTCGTTGACACACTAGACACCTTGAGATAAACAACGCTATCTCTCTCTTCATATTGCCCCACCAAAATGTATGTCAAGATCACGATACATTTGGTACTCCCGTGATGGATTGCAAACGGTGTGTTGTGCGCCTCCATCATGATTTTATACTTTAAATCGTGGTCGTTAGGAACACAAAGTCCGGAGTTGACTCAAGTATTCCTTCTTCATCGATTCTTGCTTCCGTGATAGCACCTTCTTCGCACTTTCTTCCTCATACGCATCGCCTCCAGTGTCCGTAGCTTGAGCAACTATAACTTTATCAATTAAAGCCTGCCTCTACTCAGATATTCGCCATCATCACATGGGTCCCCGAGTCTTTAACTCTATCTCCATCCTTTGCAAAGTCACACAAAATGGGCTTTTGTGTTGTCAATATTGCACTTTCATGATCGCATATGATCTTCTACTCAATGCGCTACCACCACGCTTTTTTAGGATGGTATCAGAAGACCCTCAAATTTTTAAATAAAAAGGAATTTCCTTTATTTATTATTTTGAAATAGTAAGGTGGATTTGATTAATGTGGTTAGTTATGGGTAAAATGCGCAAATATTTCAATAAGCAAGTGGTGATAAAATATTCATTATTGTTTGGGAATATTCGTTTGGTCGTGGAATATTCAATCGCTTCGGGGAATATTCGCATGACGGCAGTAGCGATTTTTATGGGCCCCATAACTGAAAAAGCGATTGGATGAAGAAAACGACAAATATAAGTTGTTTATAAATAACTGCCGTAGTTATTACCAAGTAATATCTTGTTGGAATACCGGTGTTTAAAACACACTAATACGCGTTGTTGAACGAAGATACGATGATTGCACCAATTATTGATTCTTACGTAAGAAAGCACTACTCATATAATTGTTACGATAATTATTGCTCAAGATTTTATTTTATTGATTTAATAATTGTCATTGCGTTGATATTTTATATTCTTTGTTGTTTCAATAATTGTCATTACACGATTTTTCATTATCGAAGCAATAATTCATATTATCCTAATAATATTATTAGATAACATTATTGGCAATGTCTAGAAAGTTCTGCTCTAAGGAGAGGTTTGGTCACCTAATTGCGCCGAAGAAGAAGAAATTCTTATTGAAAGCCCTCTTTCCTCGAACCGCCTGGTTGTCAATATTGTGATTACAGTAATATTATTTGTGAATAATTAATTAATGATTCATATGATGAGGAAAATATTGATTTTATGTGGATATAGATGGAGAAAATTTTAAAATGACAATTGTTGAAAATTAATATTTTATCTTTTTCGATAAAATAATTCATTTAAATATATTATTTGAATAATATATTAACGGTGATATTTTTATAATGAATGTGGGATATATGAGTATATGAGGAGAAAGAGTATTTTTGTGGCATTAAATGATTAACACATGTTTTGTGTGTGTGGACCCCATTTCTTGAATCGAAATTTGATTATAAATGTAAAATCGCTTCGTTTGTGGATTTCGGTCAATTTCTGTTTGGAATTTGGAAAACTTTCTTCGCAAAGTTGTAGAGAATTGAATTTCCTATAAAAACTCACGAGATTCGAATTTTCTAATAAAGGGCTATTTATTATGAATTATTGAAGTTCAAGTCTCAAATAATTAATTTTGGAAGTTTAAAATATTTAAAATAGGAAAAACGTTTTTGGAATGTTTAGGTGGCCTCATTTAACATGTGTAGGAGCTGAATTCAGTTGGCAAGTGTGCGTATGAGATTTTGGAAAATATATATTAATATTATATTAAATTTTCTACTTTGGTGTTCTAAGCATTTTCCTATAAATAGGGTGCTTAGGTTAGAATTGAAAATCTCTCTCTATATTATCGAGCGTATTTTTGTGAGTATTTTGAGTATACTTTGAGTATTGCTATACTATGCAAGTTCAAGTCATAGCCTTTATATCCTGTGTTTTAACTAAAGATCTTGCTTTTCGAGGTAAGAGATGTTATTTTCTTCTCAAATGATATTATTTCTTCAATATCATTATGTTTGAAATATTGGTTGGAACTTTTATCAAATTTGGAACTTTTTCATGTCTGGGTTACTATTCATGAGTTACTATTCATGAGTTACTATTCACGAAGTTACTATATTCACGAGTACTATTCACGAAGCGCGAAAGATATTTTTTGTGAAATTTCTATCTTTTGGTGTCTGAGTTACTATTCACGTGTACGGTCTTATTCACGATACTGACACTTATTCACGAATCACTTTGCACTATTCAATAAAAAATGAAATTTCTTCTTTTCGTCTAAATATCTATTATGGATACTAGCTTTGATTGTATCCATGTTTTGATCATTCTTGAATTTTACTTCAAAGATGATTATTTATGAAGTATTTTTGAACTGGATTGTTTAAAGTACGAATCCATAATACTTGTTCTTTTGTTTCAATTGGATTCGCTTTTCTTTGAAATATTTTCATCATCCTCACCCTAAATGATGATATTATTGAATATCTTTGGCCCCAGAGTGTAAAAGATGAATGATTTCTTGATGAATATCTTTGGCCCATAGTGCAAAGATGAACAGTGTTGAGATGAACACGACCGATCGATGAATATCTTTGGCCGTGGTAGTGAAGATGAACAGTGTTGAGATGAACATGACCGAGTGATGAATATCTTTGGCAGTAGTGCAAAGATGAATATTTGATTCCGATATATATTGATTGATGTTACGAGGATAAAATATCGACGATGAACTTTTAAATTCATATATAGAAGATAGTAGTTTACATTCTCTACTTAACTCTTCTAATGAATTATTATTTCATTGCATGAATATTGATTTAAAATTTGTTGTCTATTGTATTCTATTAGATTTTTCCTCGTTGAAGACTAACGATAATTTGTTGATATTATCTTAGTCATAATATTCTTTAGGGGCTAGTTGAGCTCACCCTTTCCTCTTTGTTGTTCCATTTTTCTTCTCAAGAGGCGAGAATGTAGCGAGTAGTACTAGTGGGGGTATGGAATGAAGGTTCTAGAGAGAGTTGTTTAGTAGTCCTCACTATTTTTGTAAAATAATGTATCAATAATTATGATGGGGATTTATTTATGCGTGTGGATATTGTCTAGATGACAATATTTGTATTTAAACTCATAATTTATATGTTGTAATAATAAAGTTGTAGTTATTTCTGCACCATGTATTTGGCGACTCAGAATGGGTTGGATGGAATGGACCTATTTTGGGGCGCACGTATGATGATCATAATCTTTCAACAGCTCAAGCCAACGCCATTGTCGCGTGTTGAGTTCCTTTTGAGTGAAGAAATATTTGAGGCTTTTATGATCCGTAAAAGATCTCCACTTTTTCCCCATACAAGTAATGCCTCCAAATCTTTAGTCATGAAGATAACATCTCGCTAACTCTAGATCATGAGTAGGATAATTCCTCTCATATTCTTTGAGAGTTGTCGTGAGGCATAAAGGCTATGACTTTCCCATGTTGCATGAGAACACATCCTAACCCTTTGCTCAAGCATCACCAGTAGATGACAAATCCTCCTAACCAAATGGTATTGTCGTAACAAAATTTGAAATGAGTCTCCTCTTGAGTTCTTGAAAACTCTTCTCACTTTCCTCGCCTCCAACCGAACTTTATATCTTCCGAGTCACCGAAGTTAGTGGAGTAGCGATTCGAGAAAACCATTCTACTTAATCTCCGATAATAACCAAATAAAGCCGAGAAAGCTACATACTTCTTTTCATCGATTTAGGTTGCTCCCACTTTGAATAGCTTCAATCTTTGTCTTTGGGTCAATGATATTCCATGACTTGATACCACGTGCCCAAGGAATGCTACTTCCTCAAGCCATAACTCGCGTGATTTCTTCAACTCGCATAAAGCTTATATTCACGAAGCTTTTGAGTATCAACCTCAAGTGTTGCTTTCATGATCTTCATGGCTTTTGGAATAAATAAGGATGTCATCAATAAAACGACCACAAAGTGATCCAAATATTCCTCAATACTCGGGCTCATCATATCCATGAAGGCAAAGAGGAGCATTAGTCAATCCAAAGGACACGACTAGAATTCATAATGCCCGCATCGAGTTCCCAAAGCCGCTTTGGAATGTCATCTGGTTCTAATCTTCAATCGGTGATATCCGAACGAAGATTAATCTTTGAAAAGAATTTGGCTCATAAACCGGGTCAAACAGTCATCAATACGTGGCAATGGGTACCTATTTTGATGGTGACATGATTCAACTCCCGATAATCAATATAAAGTCGCATACTCCCATCTTTCTTTTTCACGAATAAAACAGGAGCACCCCAAGGAGAAGTACTAGGACGAATGAAACCGATGTCTAACAATTCCTGTAGTTGGGTCTTTAACTCGTGAAGTTCAATAGGAGCCATTCGATATGGGGCTTTGGAAATAGGTTTTGTACCAGGTTCAAGGTCGATACAAAATTTAATTTCACGCCTGGGGGTAGCCGAAAGTTCTTCGTGGAATACGTCGGAAATTCATTAACAATAGAAATATCATTCAAAACCGATTTATTTTTTGTTTAGATCCGTGATACGAGCTAAGAAAGCTTGACATCCATTTTTCAATAAACGAATAGCTTTATGGCTTGAGATGACAGTGATTGATTTTAATGGTTTGGTGGCTTGAATTCGCATAACAGATTGGTTAGGAATATGAAAGCTAACAATCTTACGAAAATAATCAATTTTTGCATGATGAGTAGTTAACCAATCAATCCCTAGAATTACGTCAAATGCAAGTATTTTTAATGAAATAAGATCGACAGGTAATATTAGGGTACCAATTTGAACCAAACAAGACTTATAAACAATGGATGTAATGAAGGTTTCTCCCAACAGAGTTTCTACAGATAAGTCAAAGTCTAATTTCTCCGGAGTCAAATTTAATCGTTGAGCGCAAGTAGGAGAAATAAAAGAATGGGTAGAACCCAGATCAAATAAGGTATAGACTTCGCTAGAGTTTATGATAAACTTACCCGTGATGACCTCATTCGTTCCTTGCTTTCGGGAGGTCACAACAAACGCCTCCTCAGACTACCGACTTTCTGACTTTTCCGGGACTGACCTTTGGTGCTTCCATCCTAGCTGAACTTGTCTTCTGAATGACAAAATCGAGCTAAGTGACCTTCTCTTCCATAATTATAACATGCTTTGACTGAATCATCGCTAGCTTTGACCGATGTGTCCTCCTCCGCATTTTGAAGCATACGATAGGTGGTCGCTTTCCTTCCTTAACAACGGGTCTTGCCGACGCCCTTCTATCATTATTGAATCTCCTTTTCTTGAAATGTCCATTTTACCGTCTTGGCCATGATTACCACCAAAGTGGTTACCATTTCGGCATGTTGATTCCTCCACATTTGTTGTCATCGCTTCATGACTACGATACCCACCGGTATTATCATTTCACGCTTTTCTTGCTTCTTTCTTGACTGACTGATTTCGTTATCGCGTCCAATAATCGAGCCCTATTTACAACATCCGAATACAAACGCAGCTTTATGAGAAATAAGATATCGACGATCTCCGCTTTCAAACCTCTTAAAACATTCGCGCCATTCGCTTCATTATCGACCAAATGGGATGCAAACCGGATAACTCCGCAAATTTAGCCTCGATATTGCGACCACGGTCATATTGTTTTGTTCCAATTTGATAAACTCCACTTCTTTCATGTGACTGAATACTCTCGGAAAGTACTTGTCGTTGAATAGCTCTTGAACTTTTCCCAAAACATCTTGAAAAGTCCAGTCGAGTACGCTTTTACTGATTCCCACCAAGAATCCGCCTCTTCACGCAATATGAAGGTGGCGAAGGAACCTTTTGCTCCTCGAGCATCCCAAGACATCAAATATCTTGGTGATCTATTTTATCCATGCTTCCGCCTTAAGTGGTTTTGCTCCAATAAACACCGGTGGGTCCCAGCCTCGAATCAAGTTTAGCGCGATCGTGTCGAGAGTTTCCAAGTGTTTCCACACATTCTTTGACGGACATTTGTAATATTCATGAACGCAATCAAATTGCAAAAAAAGCTAAACGTAAAAAATCGTAGTTTAAAAATTTTTACAAACCATATACCCGATCACCCTTTATGCACAATTATTAATTAAACGAAAAGATAAAGAATAAAAATCATACCCTCAAGATCGAGCTTCCTCGTGTACAAGTTCACCTCCAAATCCTTTCGCTCAACTTGAATCCACCGGCTTGGTTCCTTCCTTCGATCAACGCTAGCCACCCAAATGTTCGGCCTCTAGAGGTGATCCACCAAGGAAGAAGAAAATTTCAAGAAGAAGGGTATTCAAAACAAACCCTAGTTTTCTATCTCTATAGAAAAGGTGTACTCTCCAACAAATCGAATTATTACGTCGATGTTGAAAAAAGTCAACAACCCATCCCACCCACCATAATAAGACTCTCTTATTTATGTATGTGGGCAACCCACCTTAACAATTAAGGAATTGGGTTTTATTTAATTAATTAAATTCTTTTTAATTAATTAAGCTCCCTAATCTTATTAGGGATAATTAATTAAACTCCTTTAACTAATTTTCCTTCCTAATCCAATTAGAATAAATGAGAGTACTTATATTAAATTAATTCCTAAACTCTTTTAGAAATTAAAATAATAATAATTGTAATAATATTAATAAGACTCTCTTATTAATTTATATTTAATATTTCTAAAATATTAAATAATAATATTAAGCTATTTAATTTATTCTATCACCATAGATTAAATTAAATATACTTAACATATTATTACGATTATGCCATTAACTTCTTAAATAATTATTCTTCCTTTTATGGTGTGACCCTTTAGTGTTCTCCATATTAAACCTATTGTGAATAAATCAATTAGAATAATTTAATCTTATTTAAATAAATAAATTAAACAATTAATTTATTTAAATAAATAATATTTATTCTACAATAGTGATAAGTTCTCCCCAATGATCAACGACTTTCCGTATAATATATATTTCAACATTAATCATAAAAAGAACCTTTCGAGTAAATAGTTACCGTATAATTCAATCCTTCCACCATACAATGTCCCAATTAAATATAAGATATGGAATTACCGCACAAGTCTTATTTTATTTAATTATATGTATTTTCGATCCTTAAATGCACAACTCCAAATAATGCAAATTAGAAACTCCTTTCTAATTTCATTCTCGCTTGGCCAAGGACTACCGGGTCATCATTTATCTAATCACATAGACATTTCTCTTCTTTATTATGAAGTGGTAGATTCTTTATCGATCATACATTATCTCCACGTATAACTTATTATACCCAAGCATACCCTTTGATATACCCTAAGGGTCTTAAGGAATAAGTCAAAGTATAACTCATCATACACAAGATACTATGATGATCTCAAGTCCAAGGATCACTTGTAGACTACTATCACTACAGAATTCCTATCGACAGCAAAATAAAACTCCATTAGGTATTCCTTAATGAGCCAATGCTCAAAGGAACTTATTCTAATAAAGCACCTACATACTTGCTTTTAGTGTTCCACACAAAAATGATCATGAGATCAATCATCCTCATCCAACGAAAGCAAGTTAACGATGTACTAATCTATCCTGGATTCACTAATCCCCAATTTAGTAATCCAACGATTGGGAACTATTTTAGTTTTAAGCTTTCTAAGAATTTAGATCTCATTAGAATGATCATCATCATTATTCTAAAAGCATCGCTTAAAACTACGGGTTTATCACATATTATAAAACAAAGATCATGTAGATAATTAAAAGCCTTTAATAAATTAATACTTTTTATTAATAAATGAATAAGATTGTTACAAAGTATACGCTTTATCATCAAACATGATCGGGTTTGTGTGCATACTACTTTCAATCTCCCACTGCACTAAAGCCAATCGCCATGGTATCTCATACTCTTCTTCTCTAAGTGACGATTATCCCGCCGTTGATAAGCTTTTAGTTAATGGATATGTAATGTTGTTCATGAGAGTCCACTATCTCTATAGTGATTTCCCATCTTCAATGATTCTAATAATCAAATGAAAGTGCCACAACACATGTTTAGATCCAAGATGAGACTTAGAACTATTCCTAGTTCTCAGAATGAACTTTTAATCCAAACAATCAACTCATAGCCTTCATTTATAGCTATATACTTTGTCTTTATCACTAAACCAAAGAACTCTTTTGCTGCTTTGAAACCTTTCCAATTCATCGCACCACTCGCTCAAGATAACGCTTTTTACTTAAAGTGGATTTTTCTCGTCATCTCGTCTCTGTCTTCAAAAACTCGAGTCCGTTAAGCCCTCTAGTTTTAATTTAGACCCACCATGAATATGATCACATCCTTAGTGCCTGCTAAGAACTTTAAGATGTTTTTCACCGACTCATAGTGAACTTCTCCATATTACGACCGATCAACATCGTGTCTCGTATATTTCATCAGATACATGATCATCACTCATGCGACCTCTCTTTTCGTGAGTCTGTGGGGGACTATTAAGAGAGATACACCCCATAGCTCATCGACACGAGACATCTCTTGAGTTTGCCATGCTAAACGACTTTTAGCATCAAATGAATATACGCTCTCGGGTTAAGTCGAGCATCCTCTTAAATCTATCTATATAGATTTATATCCCCAATTAAGATACTCTTCCCAAATCATTCATGGAGGAATGTTTAGACAACTTTATCTTTACCGATCAGAGCATTTGGTATGTCATTCCTCATCCGTAGTATATCAACATATAGAATACTAGAAATTTCACGACGCCCCCAATCGACCCTTTTTTTTGATACACAAACTCAATCAGTCTTACCTCATCGAAACTTGTAACTCGATCATCATCTTCTCATCGATGATGATCATCATCATCATCATCATCATCATCATGATGAATCCATACCTCCTAGGTATCTTCTGGTACTATTCCGCATTTACGATTCTTGGCCAGGTACAATAGTCTATCTATAGTTCCTCTTTATTCGACTTATAAGTGTTTTGTGGTTCTTGAACTCTTCAAGATCTATTATCCTCCCACTAGCCCCTTTTAATGATAAACACCTTTATCTTAGAAGGCGCGCGTGTTTCAGAACAAACACCTTTTGCTAAGTAGATTATAGAAACATATACCCTAAACTTACTTTTAGATGTCCCACAAATCAGACACTTGTCAAATCTTGTCCCAAGCTTATCCTTTTCAAACCTTTTCACATAAGTCGACAACCCCTTATCTTAACATACTTAAGATTAGAATCCTCCCCGCCCATAACTTTTATGGAGTCTTCAATGGATTTTGAGGTTACCTTTTTCGTAGATATGCACCATTTCTAGTGACATTATCCTGTAAGATACCGAATGCTCAGAAAATCATTATGGACCGCACTCATGTCCAACAAGGTACGATTTTTTTTTTTTCGTATACATCAATCAATTATTATTAGATCGAGAGATGTCCATTATGAGAAAACCATTTGAGATGATCTAGAGAAACTTATCAGACAAGTATTTATTCCTCGATCTAATCAAAGAATCTTAATACTTTTGCCAATTTGTTTCACTTCAATTTTCTTCAACCTTTCAAATAATTCACACTTGTATTTCAAAAAATACACACATTCAACTCTTTCAATGATCATCTCCTTTTCTTATACTAATTTGTTCAATTTGCAAAATTATTTTTTCACGTAAGTCAAGTATACAAAATTTATTAAGTAATATTCCATTTATACAAAACATTATTATTATAAATAACAACAATTGTTCTTAATTATAATACCAAAGATTTCATCATTCAACAATAAAATGGAAATAATATTTTTAACAAGAACCGAATACAATAACAACTTATCGACTTAATAGATTTGCTTCAGTAGTATTGCTAAACTATAAGTTTCTATAGCTAATGCAAAAACCTTTGCTTCATTTTTCCACACATATAGATTACTTATATTTGTTTAGCTTTCTACTTCGCTTGGTCCCTTCATAAATCTATATTTATGATAACCAAAGCTCAGATCCAATACCCAAGTAGAAACCTCGACTTAAAGAAAAATTTATTTCAATCATGAACAAAATCAGATTTGTAAACCAAAACTTCACTAAGCTTCTTTCGTTAGCCTCTCAAGATGCTTCTCGCAGCTTTTCCCCAAAGGTCCAGCTTATTGCAAAGGAAGCAAACCTTTGCTATCCGTATCGCTTTTGTTCTTATTATCCTTTGTTTACGCCTTTCTATTTACCTTCTTTGAATCGCTCTTCTTTCGTAAGATCCTTTGCCCCTACCAAGAAGACTGGATCTTTCTTGTCGAAAGTGACTCTCAACATTTTTCAATATGTTAAGCAAATCAAATCAAAAGAGGTCGATATCTAGCTTGTTTATATGAAAAAAATTCACAACAATTGTGAAAGGAGTCCGGAGTGAGTGCAAGATCAAATTCGCTCAACTCTCCATCCATGACAAAACTCATTGTCCTAATCGATCAATCAAATTGATTATGTTAAGAACTTTTTCTCAGATTATATAGTGCTATCGGGCCATTCTAGATCTAAGAGCTCCTTAGATATCTCGATATCTATCACCCCATTTTCCTCACCATCAACTACTGATGTGCAGAATATAGTAGAGAGCATCCATAGTTTCATGCCGACGCCAAGCTCAAGTACTCATGGATGCGAGCATGATGCATCGAGCCAATCAGCAGATCATCTCGCCACTTTCTAAAAGTAGCAATCTCTTCCTCGAGGCATCATTCGCAACTATCAGCAGGATAGGCGATATGACATATAAGATAGCTTTTTCAAATGCATGAGAACTATTCTCAAATTCCTTAACCAATCCGCTTAATTTGGCCCGTTAATTTAGCATCTAATATG